>JABCMJ010000226.1:257-44219 GCA_014822125.1 Arbutus unedo
GAAAAGATAACGTACACCGGCCGTTAAATTTTCTTTCCAAAAATACTTAATATGGGCTACCTATGTCACCCGTGTGTTTTGTGAAATTCCTAAATTATTGGGATTTTTAATTAGGTGATATGGACAGCATGTCAGTTCACAACTAACAGCACTATTTATATTACTTAATTATGAAGTAACGAATTTTTGCTTTTATTAATTTTTACGTGAAATAAAAAAAAATAGCGGTAACTGTTACGGGGAGACGGGAAAGGGAAAGGAAAATAAAAAGAAAAAAATGTTACGGGATTCGGGAAAGGAAAATAAAAAGAAAAATGTTACGGGATTCAGGAAAGTAAAAAAGTTAGGAGTTAACTCTGACAGGTACCGAAGCAATCGAACGATATGTCGAGAGTGTAAATAAATTAGAAAAGACAGAAAAAAATGATATTCTGATATTCTAGAAATGGACTAGAAATTTCTAGAGTTGCGGACTAGAGATGCGAATATTAATACTTATAAGCATAATGATATTTACATTGACAGGAAAAAAAAAGGAGAATATAAATTAAATGAAAAGAACATAAATTAAACGATTGAAGCATAAATTAAAGAAGAAAAGCATAAATTAAATGAAAAGAACAGAACTTAAATGATTGAAACAGAAATTAACTAAGAAAAGCATAAATTTTAATAAGACGGTATCACTACCTTCTATTGATATTCTGCCGATTACAAGTGAAAGGAACACAAAAGACTAGACTAGAGCATAAACTGGCGTACCAGCGGATATTAAATCCTGGTGATACCCCTGGTTATGCTAAAGTAAAATTATTTTCTGACATTTTCTGGTAATTGAAAAAACGGACAGAAAGTGAAAAAACGGACAGAATTTTTTTGAGAAAGCTAACTCTAATTTCGTTCTGATATCAAGCGTCCGAAGCCAAAGAGCTGAGAACGGCCTGATGCAGAACATCCGAAGAATTTCTCAGAGCCAAAACGCTCTCTGTTTTTACTATGAGAAACAAAAATATGAAAGAAGAAGAAAGGAATATGGTATTTGCTCTCTGTTTCGTTTCTGAAAAATATTTTCTCTCTGAATCTAACTCTGGCTAAAAACTCTCTGGTTCCCAAAAAAAAAACTCCTCTCTCTTCAGAAGGACGACTAATATTTATAGACGAAAACTCAGCCATTAAACCCTTCACACTAAGTAATTATTGATTCGATATTATTTCATTCACCAACCAAAATGAAAATAATTTTTGAAACACAACCTGCGCTGCGCCCAAGGTGCGCCTATGTTGCGCCTGGTGATGTCATGCTGATGTCATCAGGTGCTGAAAATTACTAAAATGCCCCTTGGTCCTTCGCGCGTGCTCTGAAACACTGATTTCTGATAAGGGAACTTCAAACGAACTCAGATTGGACCACGGATATAGCCGTTGAACTCGTATCAACATGCTGATCAATAATATGTGTCTCTCAAATTTTAAAAATATCATCTCGTAAATCGTGCGTTCAGATCGTGCCGGTTTGTCGCTAATTGCTTTTAAAATATGACCTTTTTTAACTTAACGACCTCAGATTGAACCCCGGATACAGCCGTTGAACTCGTATTAATGTGCTGATCAATAATATGTGCTCCTTGAAGTTTGAATTTATCAGCTCGAAAATCGTGCTCCCGAGGCCTTGTTTCGAACAACCGAAAACTGTCAGCGTTGTCTGTTTTTATCCTAATCACTGTCAATGGACTTGTATCATCGTACTGATCGATAGTGTGAGGTCTTCATAATTCGGTGAAGTTATTTTTTAAATAGTACTCCCGAACCCTGGCATGTGCTTGCTGAATAGACCATTCAGAAGCAAAATGGTCACTTTACGTGTTTGGCTTCTTTCATACTATATCAGGCATCCTATTTTGCCTAATATTGAGCGGTGGGGCAAAATCTGGTATCAACAATGGGATTAGAATTTTAAAAAAGAAAAGAGGAGAATGGTTGATAAAATGTGGTTAGGAGTTTTGGATAAAAAAGAAGAGAAGAATGTGTGAGGATTTAGCGAAGGAGATTGGTGTATTTATAGAAGAAATGAGAAATTTGATCCAAGGGTTGAAAGGACATCAAGGAAAATAGATGGTGGAGGGAGGTAAAGTGGGGAGGAAATAAAGTAAGTAATGGAATGTAAAGGTGATAGATGTAATAAATATTTAATGGAGTATATTATGTATATATAGTGTATGTGTATGAAAGTATAAGATACACGTATAAACATAAATTTAAATACATGAAATAAGTTTTAAATACTTGATTGAAATTAAATACATGAAATTTTAAAAAATAGCTACCTGGATTTTTATTTATTAATGAATTTAAAAAATATGGATCATTACAGTATATATATGTGTGTGTGTGTGTGTGTGTGTGCGCGCGCGCGCGTGTGTTTGTGTGTGTTCGCACGCGCGCGCGTTTATGTGAACATCTAGGAATTATATATGTGCATATAAATGATTGTAAAAATATAGAACATAAATTGAATAGAGATCAAATTGATGAAATCTTTAAAATTGGTAATGAGATTTATAACTTTATATTTGAAATTTCGGGTACTTACAACTTATCTCACTTAACAGATTCTGTTCTCGAAATTACAATGTAAAAGGTTTGAAAAGTTCAAGATGATTTGCACGTATCACATCTTCTCGTTCCTAGGTTAATTCTTCGAAATTTCGGTGATGCTGTAAAACTCTTACCATGTGTATGTGCGTCCCTCAAAGTCTTTTCTCCATGATCTATGATGCTCACTGGTTGATCCTCATAAGTTATGTCTCGTCCAAAGTGACTTCTTCCCTATTGAGAATGCGGATGGGTGTGCCATGTATTTCCGTAGAACTAACACATAGAACATGTTGTATACTTTCTAAATCTGAGGTGAAAGTGCTAGACGAAAAGCAATTTCCCTGGTTCTATGTTATTTTGAATGGTCCGATGTAACGTGGTGACATTTTTCCCTTATTCCCAAACTGGTTGATTCCTCGACATGGCAAGATCTTCAAGAATACATAATCCCCAATTTTCAAAGTCAAAGGTCAGGTCCTCTTATCGGCATAACTCTTCTGTCTTCTTTGCATTGTCAAAAGTCGGTGCCGTATGACTTTTACATTTTCGGTCATTTTTTTAACAAGATCAGGGCCTAGCAGAGATGAACAAATGCGAATGGGGGTGGAAATTGTTTTTGAAAGAAAGAGTGAGGCTTATGAATGTGAAAAGCCCATTTTAAACAAAAGCTCCCGCACCAAAACTGGATAGGGTAATAAGAGGTGATCACAATTGCAAGATTCAGAGGGACGCAACGGCGAGGAAGAAGCCGTGTCACCATGGCATTTGTGCATGAGGGGGTAATCGCCAAACATGTTTTCGGAGACATCCCGAGATCCCTACACGTTTGGCAATCTAACGGTCAAACCGAGAAAGTGAAAGGACACGTAATTAATGCAAGATATGACCGTCACTTTTCGAATTTAAGGGATTATTCCTCACACTTCATCTCATGCTTTGACTAGTGAATGGGAGACAACAACAACTGATGAGTCCAATTTTGACCCTGAATTGACCATCGATGAACAAGCCTCCAAGACCATGCAGAACTCTCTTGACCAAAGCACAATCGACAAACATGTCATGCGCATTCCCAATTGGTCAACTTCTACTCAGACCCCCCTCGGACAACGCATCGAATGAAGAGCGGGGTTGGTGCCTCACTTCCGTCCCTAATTACTTGAACAATCTCAGATATAGCACCCCTAATTGCCCGACATCCCATAGATGACACACGAATCTCCCAAGATGGAATGCGGGCATTGATGGCGACAATCTACCTGCCTGAGATGGCTCCTTCGCTCCGCGTATTAAAACCTACTCCCAGCCACAAGACAAGGTACGTTATCATTCCTAATCTTCGTCTATATTCAATTATTCACTCTAAACAGCTATTTTAACTTGATCGTTAGAGGATCCTTGGCCGGACAACCACTCCCCGACCACTGAACTTGCGTGTAGGAGTCCAAAACAAGAATGCAGTTTTAGTTACCATTTTTCGGCACTATCAATTTTTGACCAAAAAAAATCCGAAACCGAACAAGTAGAATTTTAAACCAAACAAAATCAAATTTTTTTTTTCGATTTCTTTGGTCCCTTTTGTTTATTTTTTAATTTTAATATCACCCCTATAGCTAATAGTTTAAACTTCTATTCAAGTTTAAAAAGCTACAATAAACATGTTATATGTTACGTTAAGTCTCTTAAAAATAATAGTTCAAATATTTAAAATATAATAATTTGACTGTCAAATGACTATAGTAATTATATTATTCATTTAGTTTTACATCACATTTTTATGAATTATTAACTTATATTAGCAAGATGAATCAGAAAAATTAAAAAAAATATGAATCAAATTCTAAAAATATTTAAAACTAGCAAAACAAATGAAATTTTTTTGTCTATTTTAAATTTAAGTTTTATTTAATAAGTTTTTAATTGTAATTTAGCTTAATGCCAAATGCGGACTAGGAACAAACACTATCCAGCAAAGCACTGGGTTGTATCGAAATTGTACCACAACATCCACTTATCCAGCAAAGCACTAGTTTGTCATTTTATTTTTTTCTTTTGTCTTTCCTCACGCCACTCATGCATGCTCTTTCCCACACACATGCCCACCATACCTACAGTTTCACTTTCACCACGTTCATACTATACATACATCCATACATGATACAGCAACATGTATACTCCAACCATGCATGCATGCATGCATTCATGCATCATCATCGGACAGTGAGACGGAGACAGAGGAAAGAGAAAGCGATTCAGGCCGAGAGCAGCCTAGTATCTCTAGAGAGAGAGAGAGAGAGAGAGAGAGAGAAAAGATAAAGCTACAGCAAACACCAACAGCTACCCTATGCCCATTTTCTTGTCTAAACAGTCCCTGGCAGTCTGGTTAAATGAAAACAGTCCCTCTGCATACCCTTTTTGTTTGATATATTTATTTCTGAATTTATTGCATGACAAGAGATAGATCATTATGGATATAAATTCAATTTTGTGAGGAAAATAATTTCCACAGTGGAAGTTCATTAATTCATCATTTTTATTTTAAAAAGAATATCAAGATTTTAGTAAATAACTCTAATACCAATTTTAAAAAATAAAAGGAAAGAAACGGTTTGAGTTCTTGCTGTTTAATTATTTTCTTTGTTTTTCCCAAAATGTTTAAAATTTATCATTTATCTTGGAAAAAATTGAAATATATATGTATATATATATAATTATTTTCTAAATTTCTCTCGTTTAGAAAAATAACTAATTTTAATAAATTTATAAGAATTTGAGAAAAATTCAAAAAGAGCAAACAAAAAAGATTTAATCTCAACCAGACTATAAATATTACCTAAAAAGGAATGTCAAAAATATTTTTAAACAGAATAAAGTTTTGTTTTCTCGTTGGCCGTCTCTATTTCTGTGGGTTGATTTGTTTCACTCTCTCTCTCTCTCTCTCTTCTCTCTCCTCTTAACATCTTCTCACTCAACCCTGCGCCTCTCTAAATTCTCGAGATTGGGATTTAGATAAAGACCAGCAAATCCCTGTTCAAGCTCGTTTTCAACTTGGGCCTTTTTTTTTTCCGGCACAATTCTCAAATTCCTTTTGTGAAAGAGAGGGAAAACACAAAGCTGATGAGTGGGAGAGGAGGCTCTCTTGGAGGAGAGAGAGCCTACCTGTACATGCAAGAACTAAATATTTCTCTCTAAAAAAACTCGTTAGATATTTGGGTCTGCTTTTTTTTTTTTTTTAATCTTTTGGCCTTATCTGGATTTGCTCATTTTGGGCCTATTCGATTTTCTGGGTTATTCGTTAATGGCGTTGTCGATGCACAGAGACTCAAACATTGCGAACAAACAGATGGATTCGAGCAAATACGTAAGGTATACACCTGAGCAAGTGGAGGCATTAGAGAGGGTTTATACTGAATGCCCCAAACCAAGTTCTATGAGAAGGCAGCAGCTTATTAGGGAGTGCCCCATTCTCTCTAACATTGAGCCTAAACAGATCAAAGTCTGGTTTCAGAACCGCAGGTATTACTAATATACTACTAATAAACCATAAGTTTATGTGATTCAACCTCTATATGCATCTTTGGCACACGCCTATATTTGTATCTTAATCCTTTTCCCTTGGCATTTTGGGGTTGTGAGTGGGAGGATTTATTACATATGTAACTCGTAGGTTACATTTTTCCTTCATATTTTCAACAAAATGGGGTTCTTTTAGGAACTCTAGTTGAGATCTTTTGATTCCGATGAATATTCTATTTTTTAGATTTGTTGTCTAATATGGTTTGGAGGATAACGAGGATTAAAGATGGGTTATTTCTTTTCTTCGGGTTGTGATTGGGATGCTTTGTTAACTGGGTGCTTGTACGGGGTTGTGCCTGGGTGGATATGTTTAATATGTACTTACATATATATTTTATCAAAACACAGTTGTATCTGCTGTTTATGACATGTATTTTCTTCTATTCGTTGCTTTCTCCTCACAAGGGTATTTTTTTTTTTTAAAACTGAAATGTTAGAAACGTGGTTTCGATTTGGCCATCTTGCATTATGCATTGTTGGATTTTTTTGAAATGGGAACTTTACCCAAATGTTTTGTTTCGAGTAAAGTTCTGAAGCAGTAAAGTTTTCGGCTTTTACGTATCAGTGGAAGCAGTTTGGGATTTGGAGGTTGGTTTTGCCCGAAAGTTTGTTTTGGGCCTAATGTGTGTGTGTGTGTTTTTTTTTCCCCATTTTGATTGTCACTAACAAAAGCAGGGCCTATATGGATTTGTTTTATGTTTTTCTCTGAAGTTGGACTGAATTATTTTTGTTATAAAGACATTGTGTATTATTTGATGTTATCTCGCAATTCTATTTATAGTTTTTCGTCAAATTTTGTGCATTTTCTTATTCGACTAGAGGAATCAAAAGCATAAAAATGTATACCAAAATTGATAAAATTCAGATATGATGATGCTAAAGAATACTATAAATAGTCAAAATTTGTTTTTCTCAAACTTTTTTCGTCTGAACTTTTGTAGTCTTTTGATAGTAATTTTTAACTCTAGATCCCTTTCTTTGAGACTAAACACCGTTGATCCAAAAAATTTAACTTCCACTTGATAAAAATTTAATAAAAAATAGTCAAAAAGGCAGTGACATTAATAGCTGATAATTTAAGGCAAAGAGGGCCTAATGTAGATGTTTCTTCATAATCTATTCCTTTCGTGGTCAGTTTCACTTTCTTTCATTGCTTCCGCTGATGAGGAAGTAGATTATTTGGAACATCTCTCTTTCTCATTTCACTTTCTTTCATTGCTTTTGTCTTTCTTCCTCTTTTTTTTTTTCCATTCCACTTTCTGAATGTTGGGGAAAATGTGATAGTTGGGCGTAAAATATGATTTTCGTACTATTACTTGTTGGTTTGTTTGCTATACCTTCCAATTCTGAGGCATAGAAGGAAGAGTTCACTTTTATTCCTATCGGAATGTTTGGTGCAGCCCTTGTAATAGGGGTATTGGTTTACTGTGTTTCTAGGCAGTATTGAAATGAGGGTAATGATAACAAGACTTGCCAGTTTGGTTTGTATCAGCATCATTCTGTTATTTTTCACCACTTTGATTTCTTTGGCCTATTTTTTGTGTGACTACTATTTTCTTAAGGTGGATATTGGCCTGTAATCTCTGTAGTTGGATCTGAAATTAATTGAAAGATAATGACAGCCGGCCTTTTTTCTTTTCCGAACCCACAATAATGGTAGTTGTATCATTCTTGCTCATTTCCCTCCACTTGTCAGGGTTAAATCTTAATAATTTAAGTTTCTTATAAAAAAAGATTTTAAAATTTAGAGCCTAGAATACGTGTTCTTTACTTCCCATTCAACGTATATAAAAGTTCACGAGGCATATATTGTTGCAATGTTGGAGGCTTCTAACTGCGTAATTTCAAGTAGGTGTTATACTGAAAGTCCAACTTATAATGGTAAACTGAGGAGACCATGATGTTCATTCTCTCTATACTTTTTAGATATGCTATCAAAATAACTCTCTTCACTGTGCTATAATCTATGTCCATCCTTCCACATTTCTTTATTTATCTTGGAATGCATAATTGCATTTAGTTCCATGGAAACTCTGGTAGCAATTGGAATGGTTGCATCATAGTGGGATACATTGAAACAGAGTTATAGATTTTCTCAAGTCTGTGTTAAAAAGAATTATACTCTCCTGCTTTACCTGGAGCGATCAGTATAAAGAGAAGGCTCGTCTCCTTGTATATGCTTTTTGCAAACTACAAAAACAGAGACCCTTTCCAACTAAAATTTTGAGACGCACTTCTTTCACAGATGCCGTGAAAAGCAGAGGAAGGAATCTTCTCGTCTCCAGACTGTAAACAGGAAGCTGACTGCTATGAACAAGCTGCTGATGGAGGAGAATGATCGCTTACAGAAGCAGGTCTCGCATTTAGTTTATAACAATGGATACATGCGTCAGAAACTGCACACTGTAAGCTCTCCATGTTTGATACTTGGCTACTCTCTCTCTTTCTTTTACTTCTTCTTATTGAAGTATTTTCTGCAGTCTTTTACTAATAATAAATGAGGAAACCCATATCTGACAGTCCTAGAGTTCAACACTGCGTTACAGTTTTCGGCACAAGTCCTCCACTTTCTGTGGATTTTATTCTCTAATTTTGAGGCCTTCGAGTGTTTTCTTCCCTTACATTTTTCTATGCTTTTGTCATTCTAGGTATCCACCACTGCGACCACTGACGGCAGCTGTGAGTCTGTGGTCGTGAGCGATCAACACCATCAGCAAAACCCAACACCTCAGCACCCGCAAAGGGATGCTAACAACCCACCTGGGTAATCAGTTCTTGTCTCTGAAAACTCATTTTTCTTTTTCTAGTTTCATACTTATCCTTAGCTCTCATCTGTGTGTTTTCTTTTTTGTTCTGCTTTAGTCTTCTCGCAATAGCTGAGGAGACTCTGGCAGAGTTCCTTTCCAAGGCAACTGGAACTGCTGTCGATTGGGTTCAGATGATTGGGATGAAGGCATGATATTAATCTCTTCTTCCATGTTACATTATTATTTTTAACTCTTGTTGTTTCACTTAAAGCTCTAAAACCCACTATTCATTTTTTACTTCATTGTAGCCTGGTCCGGATTCTATTGGCATCGTTGCTGTTTCCCGTAACTGTAGTGGGGTAGCAGCACGAGCCTGCGGTCTTGTGAGCCTAGAGCCCACAAAGGTAATTTTTTTAACCTTTTTTTTAGCCTAGTTTTGTTATGAGAAACATTTTCTCGTTTTTTTGATGAGTTATGAAGCCAATTGTGTCTCAGGTTGTTGAAATCCTTAAAGATCGTCCATCTTGGTTTCGCGACTGCCGCTGTCTTGATGTATTGGGTGCAATCCCAACAGAGAATGGAGGGATGATAGAGTTAATATATATGCAGGTTTGTCCTAATTCCAAGCCAAAAGTTTGTCTAGTTTAAGTTTTTTGGATTTTGAAAATATTGACCTTTTACTTTATGCATGCAACTGGTTTCCATCGTAAATTTTTTCTCAACAGACTTTTGCACCAACAACATTGGCAGTGGCACGTGACTTTTGGACATTGAGATATACTACAAGTTTACCAGATGGCAGCCTTGTGGTAATTCCTTGTTTTGTTTTTAATTTTCTTTCTTTCTTTTTGACTAATTAATTGCTTAAAGTTTGGTCAGTTGCAAAATTGGTTTTCTGGACAAATACAACTACTATAACTTCTCCTTTACTGGGAAAACTTTTCAGAAAATACAGGTGAGAAAATATTGTCAGCATTTGTTTGAAACTAAACATGTGACAGGATAACGCATTATGTCTGGAAAAACCATGTTATACATCTCAAATTCTGTTTTCCAATTTCAAATTCTGTAAAACTGAGTTTCAGTTCTTACATATGTTTGGATATTTGGAGTCAACCTCATTGGAGTAGTAATTATTAAATTATAGAATCAGTTGATCTTTAGAAGTACTTTTTATGCTGCTGTCATATCTTTTTGATGGTTTTCTATTTTAATCTTGCAGGTTTGCGAGAGGTCTCTGACTTCTTCTACTGGTGGGCCCCCAGGGCCTCCTGCTACATGTTTTGCAAGGGCTGAAATGCTACCTAGTGGTTATCTTATACGGCCTTGTGATGGTGGTGGCTCCATTATACACATCGTGGATCACATTGACTTGGATGTGAGGACTAAATGCAATCAGTATTTTGCATTGTATCAAGTACTTGAGTTCTGACTTCTGTATGTGCCAACTTTCTTGGTTTTACCTGTTATGTAAATTAGGCTTGGAGTGTCCCTGAAGTTCTGAGGCCTCTCTATGAGTCATCCAAAATCCTTGCACAGAAAATGACAATGGCTGTAAGAAATTCATCCTTTGCATGTTCGATAATTCAGTCGGCCCTTGCTTTAGTCTTATGTTTTAAATCTTATATGCAGGCCTTGCGACACATTCGACAAATTGCCCAGGAAACCAGTGGCGAAATTCAGTATAGTGGGGGCCGCCAACCTGCTGTTTTGAGGACCTTTAGTCAGAGATTGTGCAGGTGAGGCATTCTGTGGTTTTGACTTAGCCAATCCACGAGCTCTGCGGGTAAATTTATTTGGCTTGCTAGATATTGCCTCTTAGAAATTTTGTACCAGTCTGAAAGTCTTCAATTTTTTCTTCAGGGGGTTTAACGATGCTATTAATGGGTTTATGGATGATGGTTGGTCAATAATTGCCAGTGACGGTGTGGAGGATGTGACGATTGCAATAAACTCTTCTCCGAACAAATTTCTTGGATCTCAACATAACTCATTGGCTATGCTCCCAAGCTTTGGTGGAGTATTGTGTGCAAAAGCCTCGATGCTTCTGCAGGTACTTCCCGAAGATCTGAAAGGCCTGTGTGACCCTTTTGTGGAGGACATGCCCCTTCTCCAGTTATACTCTTTTATTGGCTGGCTGTCCTAGTTTGCATTCCTTCTGTTTTTCTTCCACTTACAATCTCTTTTTTATGTATACGGTTTTGGGTATGTATGTGGGAAGTTAGTAGTTGCTAACTGATTACACGTTTGTTCAGAATGTTCCCCCAGCTTTGCTTGTTCGTTTCCTAAGGGAGCATAGGTCGGAGTGGGCTGACTATGGGGTTGATGCTTACTCTGCTGCATGTCTTAAAGCAAGTCCTTACGCGGTTCCTTGTGCGAGACCTAGTGGCTTTGCTAGTAACCCAGTTATATTACCTCTTGCCCATACTGTGGAACACGAGGAGGTAACAAACTCATCCATCTAAATTTGTTGTGAATAGTAGTTTGGTTAGACTTCCCAGAATTGGTTCAAAGGCTGGTTCTTTTTTTGAGCAAAAATATTTTTTTGGGGAACTCAAAAATATCCCTGGCGTTTCCTTAGAATAATGCATATTTCTTCGGAAAAATCCCTAAAATTAAGTTTCAAATCTGTCAGCCTGGTGAGTTTTCTTGAAATTTGATTGTGAAACGGCAGTCAAACATAATATTTTTCGCTTTGTGCTCCCAGTGAATGAAGCCAAGTGTTTTTGCTTATTCTCTTCCTCCAAATGCAGTTTCTGGAAGTCGTACGCCTAGAGGGTCATGCCTTCTCCCCTGAAGACATAGCTTTGTCACGAGATATGTACTTATTACAGGTTTGACTATTTCTTATGCTCTTAATTGCGGATGGTTTACATTTGTTTTTTTTCTTTTTTTCTTGATTGTAATTTTCCCTCATAATCTATGTGGCAGTTATGCAGTGGGGTTGATGAGAATGCGGCTGGTGCCTGTGCTCAGCTTGTCTTTGCTCCTATTGATGAATCCTTTGCTGATGATGCTCCGCTGCTGCCTTCAGGCTTCCGTGTCATACCATTGGATCCTAAATCAGTTCAGTTTCATCTCAACTTACATGATTGTGTGATCGATTAAATAGTTTACTAAAAATGTGGTATAATACTTCAGAGACTATTTTACGGAACTCAAAATGTCAGGTTTTATTTTCTCTCGCTTTTTTTGCCACTTGTAAGTAGCTCTTCTCCATCTTCTTGGGTAGATTGAGCTTGATTACAAGCTTCTGGCACTCACACTTACACACTCTTATCAGTTATGCAATATATTGTTTGGTTCTATCATATTTTTGAGTCTTTTTGCTTAGCAGGACGGGCCTAATGCAACTCGAACTTTGGATTTAGCTTCTACCCTCGAAGTGGGCAATGGTGGAGTTCGTCCTGCTGGTGAATCCGATTTGGGCAGTTACAATCAGCGGTCTGTTCTGACTATTGCATTTCAGTTTACTTTTGAGAACCACTTTCGGGACAATGTGGTGGCAATGGCTCGCCAGTATGTACGTAGCGTCGTGGGCTCCGTTCAAAGGGTAGCTATGGCTATTTTTCCCTCTCCGCATGGTTCCCATTTGGGGCCAAAAGCACTGCCTGGTTCTCCTGAGGCTCTTACTTTGGCCCAGTGGATCTGCAGGAGTTACAGGTATGATTTGGAATCATCTTTTCCACATTTAATACTCGTATAGACTTATATGTAATAGGTAATCCTATACATACTGAAAAGTAAACTGGAAGTCAATAAGGATCAATGTGACGAGGCTTGATTTTAACACTTGTTTGCAGAACCCCTTCAAACTTTAGACATGTCTTTACCACATCATTTTGGTCAATGATTTTATGTAAAAGAATGCAAGATTATGGTTGCCTATATTTATTTAGATATGTGTTCCCATTTAACAATGAAGCTTGATTTCTTAACTGAATTGTTAACTAACATTGATGAGCTATGTTAACCTGGTGAGAAACCAATCATAGACTGCGGCATATCAATGTAATTTTGTTGCACCTTCAGCCCTTCACCTAAATGAAAGACGTTACACGGTACCTCATCTTACAGTAAAATATTCGAAGCAATCTTGATCCCTGGAGACGATGCATAAAAGGCTGTATGTTAGTGCCACTAGCTATGATCACAACTGAAATTAAATGACAAGGATGTAATATATTACTTGTTTTTCTTTTTATTTGAATCTCTTCCATCTTTTGCTTACCGTTGAAGTTTATAATACAGAATTCATACTGGGGGAGAGCTCCTTCGAGTTGACTCTCCAAGGGGTGATGCAGTCTTGAAACAACTTTGGCACCATTCAGATGCAATAATGTGCTGCTCTGTCAGATTGAACGTGATTACCTACTGTCTCTTAGTTTATACTTTTAATGCCCTGCTTGGTTGCTTTTCCAGGACTAGTTTTCCATAACGTTGTGTATTTCAAAATTTGGTTTCAACGGATTTTCCAAGTTCTAAAAGACTATTTTCGCTTTTAAAAACACTGAGTACTAATACAGGGTGATTATGTTTATGATAAAGCTTATCCTGAAACAGCAATCAGAAAGGATTGTCTATCATTTCTTTTGATGAGATGGGGTTTTCCAAATTCTGGTTTTGCTTTTGTCCGTTTCATTTACGTTGTCAAAATTGTTATTGGCAGGCGTCTGCAGTTTTCACCTTTGCTAACCAGGCAGGGCTTGATATGCTTGAAACTACTCTTGTATCTCTTCAAGACATAATGCTTGATAAGATTCTCGATGAAGGTGGTCGGAAGATTCTACTCTCCGAGTTTCCAAAGATCATGCAACAGGTAACTCAAGATCATGTTACATAGTCTCAATCTGTACAAGCATTTGAAAAACCTTTTCACCACTTTTAGCACATCTTTTGGTTGTAGGGGTTTGCTTATTTACCCGCGGGGATATGTGTATCTAGCATGGGGAGGCCAGTGTCTTACGAGCAGGCCATTGCATGGAAAGTTCTCGATGACAATGATACAAATCACTGCCTGTGTTTCATGTTTATGAACTGGTCTTTTGCGTAATGGATAACCTTAAATATTTTTAGACTACTACGGAGTCGAGCTTTAGCGCTCTCTCTCCCCTAGTTAGGTCTGTTTGTTTTGTTGAAAACTTAAATTTCAAAGACTTGAGCATTAGCTATCTTCTTAAGTTATGTCTATTTTGTTAAGAATATTAACGCCCTATTTGTTAGGGGTAATATAAATAGTCCAATATTATTATTGCATATATGTTTATCTGTCTAGGATTTGTTATTTGTTATGTTCGAGATTTGTTTATTTTTTTTACATCTCGATATAATATCCGAATTGCAAGAAGATAAAATTATTCTGTTCTGTTCATATTTTATTTTTCTTTTATTTATAAAAATATCATTAATAATTAATATCTATGTCATACAGAATGATGAATATAAAAAATTTAGATTAGGAATATTAAGAAATGAAAAATATATGATTTTCTGCAAAGATAAAAAAAAAATTCAATGATATTGTCAAGATTTTTGTGAATCACTAAAACAAATTCAGTGGAAGTGGTATTACCAGATTTTGGTGAAAATAAATGCACAAGACATGATTTTTTTTAATTTTGATTTTTGTAACTAAAGTCATTAAAATAGATTTTGGTGAATTTTTTAAGATGCCGGTAAGTTTTTTTTGATTCCGATGATATTTTTAAGATTCACTAAAAAATATTTAAGATATTTGATTTTATATTTTAAAAGTTATGGTACAAATGTCAAATTATGTAAAAATTAAGTAGAAACATAATTTTAAAAAGTGAATAAGATGAAACTTATGCTGTCTACAACACTTATTTTTTAGTCCGATTTACAAGTGTGTTGCTAGTTTTTATCCCATTTTTTAAAGGTTATGTTTTGGTCAATTTTTTAAAAAAATATTTAAATTACTCTTAATTTCAAAAATTCCTCAATTTCTAAAAAATAGATATTAAAATTTCATTATCATATCAGTTCGGGCTTCAAACAAAACATGAAATCACTAGATCAAAATTTGAAGAAAATATTTTTTATTAGTTCAGAAATCTCTCTTCTTAACTCGCTGCAATATCATCCTAAATAGATATTATAAATAGGAATAACAGTAAAATAAACTTTACTAATTACAAAATTTAAACTGTCTTCGGTAAATATTATTTAGGTTTGATTATAAAATCTCTCCTTCTAACTCAGAACACTCAGATTTTGGTAAGAAGAATAAAAATTTGACAAGTCTATGTGATATAGGATAAAGAATATAAGAAATTTGGATTTATAAATATAAAGAAATAAAAAAGATATGATTTCGTGTACGGATAACAAAAATCCGGTCATATTTTCAAGATTTATGTGAATCACTCAAACAAATTTTGTCGAAGTAGTATATTAGATTTCGGTAAAAAGAAATGAGAAAAATGTTTTAGATCCTGATTTTTGTAACTAAAGTCATTAAAACAGATTTTGGGCGTATTAACATATTTTCGTAAATTTTTTTAAGATTCTGATGAGTACCTTTTCGATTTCAGTGATATTCTCAAGATTCAATGAAAAGTATTTACTGATTCTACATATCAAGTCTAATTACTGCTATAATTTTAAACCTACCAAATTAGGAATTATATGTATTTCACTTAAGAAATAATAAATGTATAAATTAACACTCAAAAGTTATGACAAAAACGTTAAATGATGTAAAAATTAGATGAAAATATAATTTCAAAAAGTAGATGAGATAAAAATATATGTTGTCTAGACTAATAGGATCCTGATTTAAATTACCCAATAAAAAGAGTTTGAAAGTGTGAAAGTTTGAAGGTTTGAAGGTTTTTTTCTGCCAAAATAAAGAGGAAAAAAATTATTGTTGATATAGATTTTTATGTAATTTTTTTATCATCTTTTTCAAACTAAAAAGCATGTTGTTTGCTTTGATTAGATGTCACCTTAATTTTTAATGTGTTAAATATGTAGGGTGCGTTAAATAAGATAGAAGATGTGATTTTTAAGAAGGGTATGTTAAATAATTCATTGATTAGATGTAGGATAAATTTGGATGTGTTAGACAAAGAAAAAATGTATTAAACTATCAAAAGATATTGTTGCCATTCATCATGGATTTAATGTATTATTTGAAAAATTATGTATATATATGTATATTTATAATATATATACTTATAAATTATATATATATATATATATATATATATAAGTATACTTACATACTCTGTGTGTATATATAGCAATACATATATACTTAGTATATCGTATAGATGGAAAAGGCTAAAAAGACCAATACTTTTTTAGATTAATATTAGATAAATGTCTAAATTCTTTATTCCTAATTAAATTTTAATAATCTGCATTGTTCAATGTGTTTAAAACATGTTTTTAAGGGTACCCGCGAGAAATCAGTTCAAATATTACCGGAAATAGCTTGATCCGAACAGTGGTTCAAAATGCTGATAGGAAATATTTTATGAACCACTGTTTGGATCAAGTCTTTTCCGATAATATTTTGAACTAATTTCTCGCTGGTACCCTTAAAAACATGTTTTAAACGAAAATCAAGAGTTTAGACGTTGGTCTAATATTGGTCTAAAAAAGTATTGGTTCACAGAACCGGCCCTATAAGTATATATACCTATATATATACACACACTAGTGTGCTTCTAATAAAGGATCTTTCATTTTGTTAAAATGAGAACCTCTTATTTTATGATCAAATATAGATTATCCGAACATTTAATGTGTTTAAAACATATTTTTAAGGGTACCTACAAGAAATCGGTTAAAAAAATACCCGAAAGAACTTAATCTAAGTAATTTTTTATAAATAGTAACAAGAACAATTTTATAAAAAATTAATTTGATCAAACCCTACCGGATAATATTTTGAGTTGATTCTCGCGGGTACCCTTAAAAATATATTTTAAATACATTGAATGGCTCGAATCATTAAAATTTGATCAAAAAATAAAAAGTCCGCAGCGTAGCAAAATAAGAGATTCCTTATTGGTAACTTACTCTCTTTCTCTCTCTCACACACACACGCACACAATATTGCAGGGAGACTTTTCGTAAGAGTCGCTCTGATCATGTCAAGTGATAGTATTTGATTAGATAAAAAACTAAATTCATAAATTCATAATCTAAACATATTTATTAAATGGATAAATCTAAAAGGATAATTATAAATTTGTTGAATCTGTATTTCAAATAAAAATGAATAATTATAAATAACTCAACTAACTAAGTGGTTATAAACAAAAAATTCAAATAGATAATTATGAATATTAACTAACACTTAAAATTAGTAGAATTCAAATAACTAAATGTTATTTGAATGTTATCTCCAATTTTGTTTCTTCGCCTTTATCTCTAATTTCATGATTAATACATCAAGCACCATTGTAAATAAATGTTCTCTAATCTAAATAGAAAAAAGAAAGTAAATTGTTTGGATCGATATTACGTGCATTATTGAAATCAACAAATGAATTACTGAAGTGCGTGGTGAAGTTAAGGATTCGAAATGGGTCGGGTTAGGACAGTGGATGAAGGGGCAAATCTCGAGGGCTCCCTCAATGGCTTTGAATTCTTACCAGCGATATGATTTGAGGCTTTTGTTTGGTGTTTTAAACGCTGCACTGGCCTTGGTATACGTTGGCGCTAGTGAGACTTTGCCTTATCTCAGCATCAAAAGTACTCTCATTGTAAGTTTCCTCTACAACACCCTCTAATCATAGTTTTGTTGTTTCATTCCACAAGTTTATTTGTTCTTTCCTTAATTCATAGTTAGTTTAGTTGACCGATAATTTTTTTTAGAATTTTGCTCAAAACAAACCCAATTAATGAAAGATAAGCATTATTTTTTTCTCTTTTTATTTATCTCACTGTACTTTTTGTAAAACAATATGTGAAAAAGAGACAAATTCGTATAATCATTTATTTTTTTACATTTTATATGTGGTAAACCATGAATGCACAAAGTACTACTTGAATATTATGTGAATTATTGAAATTCAGTAGTAAAACTAGTATTTGACATTTTATATATTTTAATTATAAAAATTAATAACAAAATTGACGTACATTATATAGAATATATAATTCAATTGCATAATAAATTTGAAGAAATAATTTAATGTAAGAATCGATTTTCGTATTCGTTTTAATTTTATGTACTATATTGTGCATTAAAAAATAACCAAATATTGTACTCTCTTATATAATGTCAAAATTTATTTTTCATAAGGTAAATAAAAAATAGTTCCAATAACAATAAACTGATACAATAAAAGTATACATCAATATCATCTTGAAAATCATGTAATATTTTTTTTGCTTGTTGAGCTAAGTGATGTTAATATTGAATTTGAGTTTTAAAAATTCACACATATACCTTGCGATTATCAGGAATGAGTATTTAAAAATATAAAATTTATCAAGAATATAAATAATGCACAAGGATCTAAAATTAAGTTAATCTTGATTTAGATTTTTTTTATCAATAGTTACGTTAAGAGGACTCAAATCTATTTACCCAACTTGAAATGAGTTTCCTCATAAGTTAAGATAACTTAGAAAGTCTAATTAAGTGAAGAAGATTAGAGTTCGGAGTTCAAAACTATAACCTTAATACAAAATTAAAAAAAATAAAAACCTAAGCATTATATTTCGAAGTAAGAAAATTAAATTATGAAAACAAGTTATATCAAATGGATTTTCTAATTATTCATATTCTTATCGATATCAAGGTTCTAAATCCTTCAAGCACTTATCGAACTATAACAACAACAATAAGTTTTTCAACCGTAACTACACTTTACAGTTTTACACATTGCAAATTTTATTTTTCCAGCATAAAGTAGCGATATTTTTGTTCCTATTAATTTAGATGAATTTTTTTTAATCAAAAGGGGAAGAAGTTGACATACAACAAACATAGAAATAAGAATTACCTCGGGAAGACTTAAAGTGTTGAATCTGAATATTAGCACACCGCATGATATGCATGTACAAATTATTGAATTTTTAGAATTATATCAGCATATTGTGGCAATCATAGGACGAAGCCAAATATTGTTAGCTTATGATTTAAAATGTAAATTGTAATTTTTTAAGAACATCATTAAAATTTGTACAAGTGTTTGGATGACATGTGTATAAGAATTTTTTTTTTTTTTCTCTTTTTGCAAAAGAGTAAGCTCTCAAAAGGCTCATACAAAGGTGATTTTTTAATTTTGCATTCTCCTGTTTATTTTTAGGTAGTTTCTTATGATAAAATGCATTATACAATTAGCTCCAAAAACTAAAAATAAAAAAATGCAAAATCCACAATGTAATAATGGGGCTCCCATAACACAAAATAACACATGCATCCGATAATCGAAAATAGTTTTGTGGATTAGGAATGCTCAAGAAGTAGATGATGTGATAAATCTAGATATTAACCAGTCAAATGGTAAACACTTACAAATTATGAGTTTCACGGTAATATTTTCAAATTATGATGAAAAAATTACTATGAAATGAATTGGTGAACTCAATTTTTAAATAATTAAATAATTGTAATTTTTCTTAAATATATTAATCATAATATTTCGTAATGTATAATTTCAAAAGTCTTTTTAAAAAAAAGTATTTTACAGTAACTAAAATTTTTCAACCTTCTCTTTGTCATTTCCTCCTTTCCTTAATTCTTTGTTTATTTTTTCTTTAATTATATTTTATGGAAAAGACTTATAAATTTCATGTTTATCAGATATATCTTTTCAAAAAACCACAAACTAATGTTTAACGCTCTATTTCTCCACCACTCGCCTATTGAGGTAAGTTATCCCTTTATCATATTTTTTTGCTTTCTCACTAATTTTGCTTGAATATATCTTATTGAATTTTATTTCATATATATGTAGTACATGTGATGAATAATTTTTACATTTTAATGACATAAGTCAGACAAATTTGATAAATTTATATTATCCATGTATATATTGGCCTGGGAAAACATGAATTTATTGCTAGATATATTTTAATTTGTCTTGTGCATAGTATGAAATTTTTGCTAATATATATGCATATATAAGTAAGGGTTGAGCATTTTAGTCATTTGTTAAGACTAAGACATTGCCTTAGTTAGCCTTGGGGGGAGGGGGGAGGAAGGGCTAAATAAGAATTTTGCCAATTAGTGGTTTGGTTGTGGACCCAACATTAAATAAGGTTTGTGTAAACTAACACACTGCCTTAAGGGATTGCCAACTAGGGATGACAATGGGTTGAATCGGAGGGTGGATATTACTGTTCCTGTCTCCGATCCACTGACCTATATTTAATCTTCATTCCTGTCTTGATCTCCAAACGAAAATTATTTTTGCCCTCCATCCTACCTTGAACGGGGAATGGAGATCACAAAATAGATATTGGTGATCCAAAAATTAAAAAAAATTATAATTCTCATTTTCACTATAAAAAAAATCAAAAAAATAAGTAAAAGCATGCATGCTCTTAACCAAAAGTTATTCATTTTTTACAATCTAAAATAACAAAAATAACAAAAATAACTAATTAAAATGTAGAGTCAATAATTAACATAACAACGTTTCATATATTTCATCAATGAATTCTAACGTTACATAGGAAACACGGCAATACGTTTTCCATCAATAAATTCTAATGTTATCACATTCAAAATTATTTTTATCATTAAGTTTTCAATTATAAGATCACTAGTAAACTTATATAGGCAGTGGACAAAATTTTTTTTATTAATTTTTAAATTAATCTTAAAAAACTTAAAAGGGGTAACTGTTAGTAAAAGCCTAAAAGGGATACGTTACAGGGAAATGTAGGGCGGGGTGGAGGCAGAGAACGAGGTGGAGATACATAGATCTAAATTCTACCTGTTTCTTATTTTTTTTCAAAATTGAACTCTAAATCCAACTAAATCACTGACAAAATCCCCTAATCCCTTATCCGTTTTGGGGCGAAAAACAAAGTAGGACGAGTTAGATGGGGCGAAATTGTCATCCCTATTGCCAATCAGACCCTAGATAGTTAGGATTGATTTAGCTTGACTTTATCATTGAGTTATTGATTATTAGTAGGTTGTGTAAAAATAAAATAAGTTAAGATCATTCTAGTTAAATTATTGATTTTTTAATAACATTAATTACGTCTGTTTTTTGAAAATAACGAAATTGTTCCTCAAAGTTGCAATTTTGTTGCTTATCTTCCTCGTTTGAATTTAGGTGAGTGAGTAACTTCATTTGAAATTTTTAGCACAATCCAACGCAAATTGGGAGCAAGCGTATAGGGGTGGATTGAAATTTTAATAACTTTATTTAAATAAAAAGAAATAAATGATGTTTCACTAATCTAATAATATAAGAAAAAGGCATGGAGTAAATTGGCAATTAGAACAACTCTAACAGCCTCTTCAAATGAGATCGGTTGACTACTTTAACTAGTCAAATTCAAAAACTAGTGTTTCGACAACTTTTTCAAATAATTAGCTATTTTGCATATATTTAATTTGACTCACTACATTCGCTCATTATCTAGATTTTTCAATGTGTTTATCTTTCTTTTGTCAAACTACTCACGCCAATGATCGTAAAAAAAAAATATCACATCATTACTAATCATTGAATATGGATAACACACGTGTAATATACATATTATATATATATATATATTGGTTTGTAGATTAATTTAGTATTATTAGATAGTTAAAATGGAGAATAGCGTTGAAACACATGACTGAACAAGTAGATAAGTAAATTAATTAATATATTTTTTTGATATTTTTTACTAGTTAAATTAACTAGTCTGTTCTTAAGTTAAGTTAGTTAGGAGAGTAAAGAATCGGAGGAGTAATTTACAGAGTAGGACGCGAGTAACTCTTCTGGCCAAATCCAAATAATATAAAGACGGGCAATAATTGCAGAGAGTACATGTAATAGTCCGACATTAAAGTCAACTAGGAAGGCTCACACCTCATCCCCTGCCACTGCCATAGTATGTGGTGAAGTCATCTCTCTCTCTCTCTCTCTCTCTCTCTCTCTGTTTTTCTGGCAGAAATGCTACCCCACAGATAAGGTGTAGAGATAGAGGGTCTGCCAAATTAATGGTCCCCATTACTCTCTCTCTCTCTCTCTGATGTCACATCCAAGTTGAGGGAATGACATGAACGTCTTTTTAGCTATGAATTGGTTACACAAGCATAGTTGAAAGGTTTTTATTAAGATGACAACGAAATAGATTTAAGATAAATTTAATTATTTTTTATTTTAATTTTTAATTTTTAATTTTTTTTTAATTTTTGTCTTATTTTTTGAATAAAGAATGAATTCTACCTTTTATCTCTTACTCAAACGGGGATTTGAAATCTTCTCCCCACCCTATTTTTTTTCTAATATATATATTTATTTCATCTCATATAAAAAATAATTACAAATTTATAATTGCAAGACACATAACATAACATAGAGCCTAAATTCTATTCAATATCACTGTAACGCCCTGATTTTTCAAAATATTATTTAAATTATTTTATTCAGTTATTAAGTCAATTGAAATATAAATTATGAAAATACCCTTCTTTTATTAAAATAACAGAAATATAGAGAAATCAGAGTTTTAACAATGCGGAAGCAAAAATAACATAAATATCCCTTAGGATTTACATCATTTTATTTAAAAATAAAAGTAAAACAGAGCTACTAAGGGTAAAGTAGCCATACGCCACCATAATCTTTCTCAACATGTCCTGACTCTTCATGCTCGAAAGGGTACTTTAGTTGCTCCACAACATCTGGTATAAAACACTAGGAATAGAGAAGTTGCACCAATGAGTTGTGACACTCAATAGGAAAAAGTAACCGACAAACCAAGCCCGTAGATATAGATATATATTAGGACGTGTAAACCATGAAAAACGATAAAGTGCGTAAGTAAACTCACGTAGATTTATTATGCTTCCGTTCTTTTAAATTTCTAAGAATACTCTTTTTTCCTAGCATTCCTTCTTACCCAACTATCTAGTGTAGAGCACTCGATTGATATTAATAAGTTCTTACCGAGGCAAGATAGAGACCTTCTACCATCTTCTCGAGTCAATACATACTTCACTCTAACTAGACCCGACTGAATACGTGATTTTACCAAGTTAGGTATCAACGATCTTTAGCCATTTTTCTTTTACAGGCTCAAGGTCGCCCAAGACAAGACTGTCACTCCCTCAAAGTTTGGAGCTGTCAATGCAGATGCTCCTAAAAGTCACCTCCAACTGAATATACACATCTGCTAGTTGGGACCTTTAATCAAACAGGATGACACCCGGTGAGACTCAAACCCTTGGGATGACGCCCAGAACATAACACTAGACTCGATGACCACCAGTTATCCATTTATGCATTCAACGAATCTACTTGTTCACTACATGTTCCACTACATATAATGATCACCTTACATCCTCCACTTTCGTGTTACGGTGACATTCGAATCGATGTCCCTAACGTGAATATTATGTTTTCACATAAATCACCAAATCATGCATAGCTCAATTTTCTACAAACTAACAGTTCATCAATCATTCTACGTTAAACTGTCGGCACGATGGCCTCACTAGTCTATCGGCATGACGACCACACCATCATCTCCAGGTTCACACAAACTTAATCGTTATGAACCATAATCACATCCAAAACACTGTTAACATAATCATAAGATTCATGGCCAAACTTGGTCAAATGACGCATGAAATTCTCCAAGAATCTGTGGACATACATAACGTGTTTGTGGAGATGTCTGTACTGAGTGTTCATGCAAAACAGTGTAGTCGGGGTCTAAATTTGCTGCCCAAAAAGTCCAGATAAAAATCTACAACTTTCTGTATTTCAAAAGGTTGCTCGAGTAGCATAGAGCTCGCTCAAGAGGTCTGCCAAAAGTATCAGACTTTGGTTTCTGTTTCAAAAAGTCAAAATCTGTCAAAAAATTAGATAAGTCGCTCGAGCGGCTTATAGCTCTCTTAAGCGAACCGTCTTTTTCAACAGCTCTGATTCTTTTGATTTTTGCCAAAAACTGAGCCTACTCAAACCCTTATCTATTAGTCTAATCTCAAAACAAAAAATAATCTCAACAACAGAATCTATGCAAGTTGAAGAACATTTCTCCCTTATCAATTTGACAAAATACTCCACGATTAGAACGAATCTTCATGTTTTTACATCGAAAAACAATAAACCTTAGTCATGCATTTCTATGCAAAATCAACAAAAATACGTATTGTATCACGTATCCTAGGGTTGGTAGTGTTTCTCTCTACCTCGATCTTGAAGATTAAGCACAAAATGATCTCGAATTAATGGATTGGAAATCGACAGAATCTCCTTGCCAAGAACACTAAAAAACACACTCTCTTTCAAATCTCTTTGAAATTTTAATCTTTTGATTATACGAAAATATAAATGGAAACAATTATTTGTCCTCGTTTAAATAATGATTCTACTCATAAATGCATAATCAAAATGAATAAACACGGATTATTTTTTATTCCAAAACGTTCATCCTTCATTAATAACAATATTGCAGCAATTGTTGTGATCTAGAATTCGATTAGGTTGCTCGAGCGGTATACAAAAATAACGGTCGCTCAAGCGGTCTATAACTCGCTCGAGCGAATGCCAAATTTACAAAGCCCAAATTAAAGTAAATAAAATTAAACTATTAACAAAAAAAATTATTTTTATTAATTAAAAATTACTTAAAATTTTGGGTTATTGCAACCACAAAATATTGAGTCTAAATTCTATTAAACACCAGAAAACATAAAAATCTAAATTCTCTAATAAAAGCATAGCTCAGTTAAATTATTTCACATTAAATATACTAATTTTAAATTAAAAGCAAGGTCTAAGTATAAGATCTAAATTATATCCAACACTACATAAAAGTCACAAGAATGTTCTTTTATTTTTATCCTCAACTCTTAACTTGTTGATCTATTCTAAGTAGCTACAAAAAATAAAAAATAAATATTTGTATATTTCAAATATCTATCTTTACATAAAATAAAATAAAAACTCTAAACTCTATTTGAAAAAAAAAAAAGAATGATGAAATAGTTAAAAAGTAAAGTTGTAAATATATGTAAAGGATTTAAAAATAAAATAATATCTACTTTAGTAATTATTTTCAAACAGATTAGAAACGGGATGGACGTACTAAAACCAGCCTCTGTTCCGTTCCTTGATTTTTTTTTTTAAATTTTCCCTCCAAATTGAACCCGATCTTCGAATAAATCTCCAAAATTCTAATCCGAACAGAACGAAGAACAAAACGAATTGGATCAGATCAAACAAAAATGTCATCCCTAAATTTTCCATTGTGAATGTAACCTGATCCGGTCCCGGTTCGAATTCGAATCCATTTACTGGAAGCAGAATTTGGTTTCAACTGAATCCCACTACTTTCTATTCCTAGCTTTAGTTATTGAAAATTCATCAAAAAACGTGGAGTGATGATTTCAATTACTATCCCTAAACTCTATTTGAAAGCATGAAAATAAAGTTTGATATTCCAAAAGTGAATTATGAGAATTTTACTATTTAATGTAGGATTTAGCAAACTTCGAGCTCCATTTTAAATGGGTTCCGTTCTTTGTACGGGTTGGTCTCACATATTATTGTGTTCGTCTCTATAAAGAGATTAAGATCGGGTATTTGATTTGCTAAAAATATTTAATGATGAATGAAAAATTGTTACTAAAAGGTAGTACAAAACATTGAGAATTAAGGAATGAACCATTGTTCCACATAATTAGTGGGAGTTATAAAAGAACATGGGTATATAAGACCCAAGTTTTTATAAGGGTTTGGCCTTTAGGGTAATAGAAATTTTGTGAGCAGATGACCGCGCACACTATTGTGAGTTTAATTACATGAGTGCTGCCACCCACATCGAACCGGGTTGGATTGGGTTGACTTAATATGGGCTTGGGGGTTTGGCCCAGTAATATACATTATTTTTATTATTATTTCCTTTAATTTGAATTGGGCTTGAACCCGAACAATTTACTGTTATATTTTTGAATTGGACTTGAAGCCCTAGAAAACTCAGTTTCGGTTGGATTACAAGCCTGAATATGTCCAAAGTAAGAAAATTGTAATGCAAATATACCTAATAGAAAATTACAGACGGAAGTTCTTTTGTCATGCTGGTTCCAAAATGTCCTTGAACAAAACACGCCAATTTGATATCACATACAGAAAGGAAAAAAATCGAGATGAAAACTTGAGCAGAAACAATACCACCCTCAATTTGAAGATTGAGAAAACCCTAAGTTCGAATATAATTGACATCCTAAGTTTGAATATCGTTGGAAGTACTTATCAGTCCTTAAAAAGTCGAACGACATTACACTCCTCTTGGCATGTACTTTTCGTAACTCGCCTTCTTCAATTCTATGGTAACTTGAAATTATGTGATTTTGACATCATTATGGTGGCTTTTGTCTTTTCAATTTGTTATTGACTAGATGTGAATCAATTATGTTTAAATTTTGGCTATGCACTGTATGTACTCTTTGTAACACACCGTACATGCAAAAAATTACCGTTCACTCGCCATCTCTTTTCAATAAATTACATTATCTGTTTTACTTCATTCAATACGATTATTTGTTCTTTGTTCAATTAATAAAACGAATAGAAGAGATAATTGTTCACTCGCCATCATTTTGTTTAACTGATAACTTCATCTGTTTTGCATCATGTTTTGCATCTGTTTTATGTCATTCTAACATATTTGTTTGTTCTAACAAATAAGGTTATCTGTTTTTTTGTGGTTCTAATTTGTTCTAACAGTTAACTTTATTTGTTCTAATAGATAACTTTCTATTTTATGTCAGCATCGCTCAGTAAGATTATGTGTTTTGTCATGTTATTTGTTTTAACAGATAACTTTATGTTTTATCTTTCTCATTGCATTAGATAAGATTATCTATTATTTGTTGAAATATTGTTCTGTTTCTTCTATTCTAATTATACTAATACAGATATCAAAGCCAACCGATAAATTTATCTATTACCTGTGATATCTATATTCCTTAAAACCAAATCAACACATAACATTATTTGTTCTAATTGAACCAACATATAACATTTTTCTGTTTTAGTTCATTGGATAAGTTGTCACACTTCAACTCCAAGATATGAAATGAACAATATTAAATCAATCACGATCCCATAAAATGAATAAAATCTTGAAAAAACTTAATATTCTCCATTACATCAACGACGGCAATCTATGGAGCCTATGGAGACCAATAGGAGTAATCATCTTGACGACCACAAATATGCATACGAACTCATACTCTTTCAACTGAACCATGCACCATAAATAATACCAAATTAGAATCAACACCCAATATATGCCCAAGATATTCACTTAGTAGCCAAAATCGTAAGAAAGTAACTTCGTGAAGTCTTCGTGTCAATAGGAAAGGTTGTAGAAATAAAGTCCCAACCAAGGCTGACCGGTCATGACACACATCTTATTGGCCAGGTTGACCCTGACTGGTCCCGAGATAGTCCTAAATGGTCAAGATTGGCCACTATTTTAAAATTAAAATTCATCCTGACCAGTTGCCTCACAACCCTGACTAGTCAGGATTTGCTACATGAATGTTTTGGTGTACACCCCGATCGATCATCACCTCACCCTATCTGGTTAAACTTAGCTATTGAAAAATTATAGTTTTATTCATCCTGATCGGTTAGACTACCACTCTGGCTGGTCACCGTCTATTCCGCGAGAAACATTAGATTAAGCGAGAGAAACATCAGATTCGCAAGAAATCCTAAAACTCAACTTCTTGATTCATGAATAACACCACTAGCCAATTTGGAAGATCAAGACAAAATATGAAATATATTAAACAACATTAAGTTGAGTTTTAAGTAGAATTATACCTTAGAATGATAAATTCTTAACTTAAGAACGCAATGATTCTCCTGTTTCTAATTACTCGAACACACGAATGCTCGGTTCGATCTACGCTTTGACACTCAGTATGATGCTTCTTGTTGCGCCCTTCAAGATTGTGGATGCACGATGTGTGTCCTCTCTACCAATCTCTCTCTCGAATATGGTGGGGTGACTCTTTAGGATTTTCTCTCTTTCTTAGAACGTTCAACAGAATGTTAGGCAACCCTAATTAACATAAAATGCTGATTTTTAATAACTAAGGGATAAAACACATTTTAGCCTTATGAGGTCTCACTCATTCTCAATTAAGTCCCCAAACTTTTAAAATTATAATTTTACCCTCAATTAAATAAAAATCTCAATAAATCAAATATTTTAATTACAAACTGGGCACGTTCCTTACAACCTCCACTCGTTATAAGAATTCCGTCCCCCAAAATTCACAGGCCTACTAAGTAAACAGCTCCGAGTATTTGGAATGAAGTTCATACTAGTGTCTTCTTTGAATCCATGATGTTACCATAATACTTTGCCTAACAGAATTATTCTCCCACGTAAGACTTGCTCCCTTGTATATAGAATTTCTACCTATTGCTCCTCATATAAAATATCATCCTCCATGTCCAATTTAGTCCAGTCTGACGTGTGATGAATTCGACTTGTACTTTCATAACATCGATAGATGATACAAGTCATGAATCCTGGATAGTTGTGGTGGTAAGGCATGATGATATTTTTCACTTCTCCAATTCTTTCTACAATTTCAAAAGGCCCAACAAAGAGAAACAACAACTTCCCATTGTGGCCAAACCTCATTTACCGTTTTTTGGGAATGACTTTAAGAAAGACATGGTCACCCACCTCAAAAACCAAAGGTTGTCTCCGACGACCCGCATAGCTTTTCTGATGACTCTGCGCGACAAGCAACTACTGTCGTATATTTATTATCTTCTCAGTCATTTCTTGCACTAAGTCTGGTCCCAATACTATACCCTCGCCAATCTTGGCCTAACACACCAGAGATCGACATGGTCTACTATATAGGGCCTCATAAGGGGCTATCTCGATACTAGAATGATAACTATTATTATAAGCAAACTCATCTAGTGCTAAATGATCCTTCCATGAATCACGAAAGTCTAGAATCTGAATCGTACGTTTTGCCTACCTGCCTATTTGTGGATTAAAGGTAGTACTCATTCACAAGTCTGTACTAAGCGCCCTCTGAAAGCCTATCCAAAATTGTGAGGTAAACTTGGGATCTCGATTCGATACAATAGACATTGGCACCACATAAAGTCAAATGATTTCCCGAACGTTTAACTTGCTTAGTGCCTCTACAGTATCCACTACACAAATGGGCAGAAAATGCACGGTCTTGGTTAGTGGATCAGCTATCATCTAAGGTGCATCATGACCTGCTGGTGACCTAGAAAGTCTCATGACAAAGTCCATAGTCACATGTTCTCACTTCCATTCTGCCACAGTAAAGTTGTAACAATTCGGTCAGTCTCTGATGTTCAGCCTTAACCTGCTGACCAACTGAGCACTTAGATATGAATTGTGCCACGTCCTGCATCATACCCTTCCACTAGTATTATCGTCTCAAGTCTTGGTACATCTTTGTACCACCCGGATGCACCACGAGACAAGAATGGTAGAACTCATGGAGTATATCCTCGTGGCATGACTCTGGAACAAAAAATTTTCTTGCAAACCTCAATCCCTGATTGGTCTGCAGGACCCATTTGTCAACTTGTTCACCGAAGCTAGGCAATCCTAACTGACTTGGCCTGAACATCCTCACGTTGTGTTGACCTTTGATAATAAAGATGGTTAAACTACGATGCTAAACAAAGCAACCCGTTCTTTACCTGAGTCGAGTCATAAATCTTGCTCGCCAGTCACTCCTAACATCTTCCACTCACAGATGGCTAGACTAGCCAAACTGTGAAGTGATTTCCTACTCAATGCATCCGCCACCGCATTAGCTTTACCTAAATGGTATTACAAATTGAAAATCTTCCATGTACTCCATCCACCTCCGTTGGCACATATTCAGGTCTTTTCTAGGTGAATATGTATTTTAGGCTTTTGTGATCCAAGAACACCTCAAATCTCTCACCATACAAATAGTGCCTCCAACTTTTGAGAGAAAAAACACTACCAGAAACTCAAGATCATGAGTGGGTACCTGTGCCTATGAGTCTTTAACTGTAAAAACCCATACCCCACAACCCTACCCTCCTGCATTAGTACATACGCTAGCTCGCCCCTCCTTCGATGCATCATAGTAAACTAAAATACTCCAACCAATGTTCTAGTACAATCAAAATCAGTACTATAGTCAATCTTCTCTTTAACTCTTGAAAAGAAAGCTCACAAGTTTCATCCCATTCTATGAGACCCCGACCTGCAATTTGGTGATTAAAAGCATAAATGAGATTAATTTAGTTAATTCAACGCCTAATTCGAGTTTTAGTTGGAAATCAGGAAGCGGATCCGACATTGGTTTTAATTTGTGTTTGAATCCCTGGGGCTTGATCGAATGATTAATTAGTGACGCGCGATTTAAGAGGGGTGTTGTAACCATAAACCATAAACCCATGATGGAGAATCACCCAATAAAAATTCCTATGTGAACTTAAGAAATTAGATTTACAAGTTTTTTTTTCCTTTGCATGTGAGGACTCTCCATGGTTTGACACGAAAGAGCCTTGGGATGCCTCGTGCTTGAGACTTTGATTTATATAACATTAGGTAAGCTCCTCCCTCTTTCCATTTGGTTCTGTTTGCCCCGAGAGAGAGAGAGAGAGAGAGAGAGAGAGAGAGAGAGGAACACCATTGGAGAAGCAACAGGAGGTTGAGCAAGATCCTTAAGAGGTATGGATTCCTTGATTCCTTTGTATGGTAGTTGTTTAATTCAAGTTTTCTACCATGTTGTGGGAGGATTTAGACCTTAGAAAAATGAATTTGGAGCTTTTGAAGAAAATTCTAGGTTGGAGATAATGAAGCAGCTCTACGTTAATTGAAGAAAAAGCTCGCAGGACAGTTCATCTGAATAAATCGTTGCCCATCCAGATGACTTGCTTGATTGACCCCGTTAATCTTCATGTAGAATGAATTTCATCTGGATAACCTGCCTACCTCATCCAGATGAACAACACTAAATTCAGACAGAAGCACATTTCATCCAGATGTCCTTATGAAAGAATTCATTTCATCCAGATGACCTTCAGCATGTTTTCGGCCTATATTAGGCAGAACTCCACATTGAATCTAGATTGAAGACCGGACCTCTCAACCCTCACATTAACATTGGAAATTAAGAGAGGATTAATGTAATGAGTTCGGATAGTGTTAGTTGTAACATTTGTAACTTAGGAACATAGTTTTAATCTACAATATTCATTGTTCTTCGGACATTGTCGCAACGTCGGGGCTAAGATTTGTCATGCCCTCAATTTTAAACACAATAATCGCAATATATCTTTAAGAAATCCACACAAGTGATGATTATGAGGGAAATAATCATAATTGTCACGATCCATCCCAAGGAAATTTTATGAAAAAAACTAAACAAAATATAGTAAATAGTCTAAATATCAGAGTAAGTGTACAAGATTACATCACCAAGTCCCAAGGAAACATGCACAAACTAGATACATGCATCCCAAAGTACCTGTTCAATACTATATATACAAGCCCTCTTGGGCATTTCAAAAACTAAGTGCAATATTAGTACAATATATATATCAACAAAAAGAAACAGCTATCGATCAATGTCCCTTTATGGCCTAACATCCTACTCTTAGTGACCTAGGATGTAGCAAACAACATTCATTAGCAAAAGCTAGTGTGAATTCAAATATAAAACGTTACAAGTTTTCCAAAAAAAAAAAAAAACATAACACTTTAACATGCGTATAAGATAATCAACGTTCGAAACATGTTTCATAAAAAAAAATATGGCCAAAGTCACAAGAAATCATGATGGTTCCCACATTATCATTAACAAGTATTGAATATTTCACATGTAATTTACTTAACCAAAATCATGAAGTTTTCTTCTTTTAACATTTAGTCCAACGGTCACCAACTATTCGTAGGTGGGTGCGACTCCCTTTATGCATATAGCATCATATGGTATGACATCGTTCATTTTATCACATTGACCGTGGTTATCTCCCTTATTTCATCGCCTCGCTATATTTTATTCCCCTAGCGGTCGGGACAGGTTAGACTTAATCAACATACTTTACCATAGCATGTTGATCGTTTAATTCATGGCCTGGAAAGGTACCAAAATATCTAGTATAAGCATGTTTTCATGAATTTTCTTAAATCTCTTAATAATCAAAACATGGCGTGCCAGCTTCACATGTTTTCAATAAATTGCGAGTAAAATCCTATAATTGAACTCCTTAAATCCCCAGATGCTCCGAAAACTCCTTAGCAAACTTTGCCATCAATATCCACGTACTATAATCATACAAACGCTGGTTTTATTGACCTGATCATTTTAAACCTCAACGCTTGAACCAATCCTTAATTCTTATGGACTTGGTGAAAACAAAATTGGGGAGACTGCTGTGCATTGTGCACAGCAGCGCACAGCACGCGCTGCCAAAACGACCATTTCTTAAGTTCTTGCATTAACTGAGGCCCTCGGGATCCTGAATTCTGTATCTATAGTTCCATAATATTCTTATTTCCATGATAGAATATGTGAAAGATCCAAACATATGTCCATATATAGCTTAGAACCAGCATCAAAATCCATTTTTCATGCTCTGCCGACTGTCTATCCGGTCGATCGTCCTGCTGACTATTCGGTCGACCGGCTCTGGGTCTGGATTGGCGACCGGATCCTCTTCCGGATGAGTTTCAGACGTCTGGGTTTTTCCTAAGGTTCGTAATTATACTTTATTTCAATTCATAAACTTAAATGTAAGCTGTATCTATGTTCTAAAGTTCTATTTCAGTGAATTAAGACTCGCCTTATAAGCTCCAAAACCCAACTTTCGTAGACTCCACTATGGTTGACCCCTGCCATAGACCTTTTTCTTCCAGCTTCTTCCTGCTGCTGATCTCTTTCTCCAATCCTTTTTACAGCTCTCTCTTTCCCTTTCTCTGTCAACCAGAATGCCTCTCTCTCTCTCTCTCTCTCTCTCTCTCTCTCAGCTCACAAGAGAATAGAACGTGAAAATGGGTTTGAGATATAACAATGGCTTATACACGCTGTTGGTTGAGTTTAAAGATTGACAACTCATCTATGAGGTGTCCACTCCCTCCCCGATCCCCTCTTGCTGCCACTTAAACCATGCAATTCCACACTTCCTATATTTGCAACAGGTCAGCTATTGTATACTAGAGTTGCTTTTCACCCCTAAAGAATAATAAGAGGGGACCGGTGTAACTATCTAAAAATTAAAATTTTTTTTTTTTTATAATATTTATAATTCTTATTTTAAAGACTTGATATTTAAAAGTGTAAAATTATGTTTAAAAATTAAAAAAATATTACTAAAGACGCTGAATAAGTTCAAAAAAATTATTTTTTAAAATTTTTTTTGTCTTTTCTAAATTTTTTTTAAAATTTGATCCATTATTTTGTAATTTTTCAGAAAACTCTCGTCGAGATGAATCAATAATTTATAAAAAATTGACAAAAGACAAAAAATTACAAAAATATTTCAGATAAAAATGGAAAAATAATCCAATAATCTAGTCATTCCACCGCTACTAGACAAAAGATTTTTTAGGTCAAACCCCAGCCGTCACAAAAGCAATGTTCTAAAAATCGCTAGGCGCTAGTCAAGTGGTGGGGGACCTTCTAACGCGTAGGCCTGGTAATCGGAGATTAATCGGCCTAGGAGGATTAGTTAGGTTTTTTCCTTTTTGTAATAAATATTTCTACAAAGTTTAAGGTTATTCTGATATAATACACCATTATACAGATATTATACATTATTGTACTAATATAAGCTATAATATAATACTGATATTCTATAATACATATATATCTATAAATTGTAAAGTGTAATGAGAGAGAGAAAGTGAGAACTGTAGCTCTGTAAGTTCTGTAGCAGTCCTTATAAGTCTAGTAATACTTAGGGTGTGTTCGATTGAGTGTTTCTGAAACGATTTTTGGGAAAAAAAACTCTGAGATATTGTTTGGTATAAGTGTTTCAGAAAAAATTTGGGAGTTAAATTTTTTCAGCATTTTCGAGATATATCTTTCTCTATCTTCTTTTACAGAGAGATGAAGTTGTTTGGGAAAAAAGTAAAAATGCTTGGGAAACTTTTTCTAGAAAATTGTTTGGGAAAAAATTTCCCAAACAAGCAAATGAACACACCCTTAATCTATACTACGTCATTTTAATTGCCTGATTTTCATTTTCTCATCAGCTAACTAATCGATGGTCCGATTAGTCAGTGATTAGCCGATTAGTCATCGATTAGACTCTGACTAGATGACCAACTGATTTCCCTTAGCGATTTAGGTATAGTCGCCTAGGTGACCAACCGATTACTGATTAATCGTCGATTAATCCGATTTTTAGAACGCTGCACAAAAGTCACTTAACCGAAGTGAGGGTCGTAATTGAATGGGTGGTGAAAGTTTTTTACGGCAGTCACAAGCTGTCGCAAAAAGTTTTGTAGTGGCTAAAGAGACCATTTGCGATAGTTAATTTGTTGTCGCAAAAGACCCCATCTTTTGCGACTGATAAGTTGTCGCTGCAAAAAAGTAATGATTTTTGGACAAATCTTCTTGCCATCACAAAAAGTAAAGATTTTTCAAAAAATTTCATGTTTTGTCCAATAAAAATAATAATTAGATCATCATAGTGATTGATTAGAATATAATTTTTCATAAAAAAATACGATCCTCTTTAAAATCATAAAAGTTATTTAGAAAGATAAAAAATGATATAAAATCTTATGTAACTATATTAGCATTGAAACAAACAATCACAAACCACGTACAAACTTTCAAAATTAATAACCAAAATCTTCTGCATGGGAAAAAAGGGGAAAAAAATCGTGACAATATATAGTTAACCAATGTTATTGTGCACATTTATAAATAACTTTAAAAAGTAATCCTTTTGTTATATTTTAATTATCCATATTTTCATTCTGAAAGATACAATACGTTTGTACTATTTTCGGAGTCCAAAATGGATTGATTTTGAAAGACGAACACTTGATAACAGAATTTTACGAGTCCATCACATAACTGATTCGGAAATTATAAACCACAACCAAGAGTTAACTACAAAATTAGAAACCATTATATGTTTAGGGTTTGAAGTTCGAGATTCGGAACCATTATATGTTTAGGGTTTCAAGTTAGAGATTCGGAAATCATCATTCGGGTTTATGATACTGAGTATCAAATTTAAGTTTTAGAATTTTGAGTTATAGTCCAGGGTCTAAATTTTAGGATATAATGTCTACTATTAATATGTTGTTATTAATATTATTTAACTTAATGTAATTCTAAAAAAATTATTAATTATTTTTGAGTGACAAATTCAATAGGAATAACTCATTTCATGCAATAATACTATGTGTCTAACACAAAGATTGAATTCAACCACGTATTTATTAATTTTTATTTAATTAAATATTCAAACTTTTTGTTATTTTTATTGCCAAAAAAATATATTCTAATTTCTCAATTACAATTAGAAAGAAAATGAATTTTAACAATAAATTAATTTTTTTGAATCCAAAAATAAAATATTTTTGCGTATATTTTTTATTCACACTAATTAAAGGACTCAAGTGCTTTTCTAAATTAGTGTGAAAAAGTTTCAAAGATTATGCTCTAAAATACTTTATTTTTTAATTTTAAAATTAATACAATTTTTTAATTTTGAAAATAATACGACTTAATTTTTAATTTTTAAAATATTACGAATTTAAATATAATATTAATTTTTAACAAAAAAAACTTACATTTTGCGACGGCAAATGTAGCAGTACTCACTTTTTGAGACGGGGTCATATTTGGTAGCAATAAGTGCCACTATTTGCGACAGATAAGTGACGTAGTCGCAAATAGTAACATTTTTTGCGACTGAAAATTCTGCGGTCATAAAAAGTAGCACTTTTACTCTGCTGTCGCAAAAACATTGACTCACCTTTTTCCGAGTTGTGCATGTAGAACCTAACTATAAAAAAAACATAAAATCTAGGGGTGAACGGCGATACTGTGGGGATTGGACTTCCTCCCCTCTTAGCAGTCTACTCTCTGGAACTCTTTAATCTCTCTCTCTCTCTCTCTGTTGGATGAAAATGCAGGTTCAAGTCCTAAGCTGGCTTTTATTGGCACTATTAGATAGGATTGAATTTAATGATTTAAGGATTCAAGGGGGTTGGCGAAGGAAACAAGATGATAGAATTGGGGTTTGGCTGATGAATTGCCATAGGATCAGGATGAACCATACATCGTAAAGTCTATGGGTCATAAGATCAGATGCTGAACAAACAAGGGCGGAGCTAGAAAAAAAATTTGGAGGCGGTAAAATTTGAACACATATATTTTCTAAATTAATTGTTCATAACACAAAAAAAAAATTCACATGTTAATATGTTATAAGGTTAATCTTATTTAAAAATAAAATCAAAATATACATATTCTATGAATAAGAAAAAAAATACAGCAGTAATTAGTAATCATATAACCAACACTCAGTAATAGAAAAAGAGAACTCCTACATCACATTCTATTGCTTAGCGAGCACCACAATAACAAAAAAATTAGTGCGTGGTCATGAGACACTGTCACGTGGTGCTTTAATTAATACACTTCATCACCATATATTTATTTATGTGAGACTAAATACTAAATGTAAGAGCATTCATATAAATGTGTAGTGATTGAAAGTGTTGAGACACCACGTAGAGTGTCCCAATACCATTAAACAATTACTCGTAATATAGTGATTAAAATAAAAAATTAAAAAAAATTAGAATTTTGGAAATTAGGGGGCATGTGCCAATCTCCTCTCTACAAGGCTCCGCCACTGTGAACAAACCATTGTTATCACACGCTAAATTCTCCGCCATCAAAACCGTTCGTCCGGACTACTAAATAATGATTAGAGGCAAATTAAACGTGAATAAATTCTGTTTTAATTAAAATAAAAAATTATTTATTAAATGTTAAAAAAATTGAGTGGTTACAAAGCCAATACAGTGGTATTGAATAATTAGATGGTTGGGTCGTTAAGTCAGCAGCGGCCTACTAGCCACTTCAACCTTTTTGTGGAATAACTACCGTAAGATATATGATAAAAAGTAATGTTAAGAATACAGATTCGTTCGGATATATTTAGATATAGATATCTTTAGAATCGTTGAATGCATATGGGGCTCTTAATAATTTGAAAATCTCATGTGTATTCAACGATTCTAGACATATATGTATTTGGATGTCTGTGTTTTTAAACTTTTCGTAAGATGAAAGGTGCCCACCCAATTCTTTTAACTCTTAATTAATTTTGTGCCATTTTGTTTTTGTCTGAGGCGATTGGGGTTTGTTTGTTTGTTAGGCTATTTTTTTTTTTTTTTTAATTTTGCGCTACCATTGTACTTAGTATTTGGCTCATCCCTAAATCCTAATTATGCTGGAGTACAAAAATAAATTTATTATTTGGATGTAATCACTTTAATGATCAGGGACAAATATTAAAATTTTAATTTAGAGGCAAAAATTTAAATAGTAAAGAGTGATGAGACTTATTAAATGCCTTATCTCCTATTTATTAGAAAATGCTACGACGTCCGAAATTTGTTATATAGCTAACAATGATACAGCTGTCCAAATTGTGTATTCTATAATGTTTGAAGCCTTCAAAATTATGTTATATAAAATAAGTCCTAAATTAATTTATTTGACAGACATTTCATATATATTGAAAAAACTATAAATTAAATCTCGATTTATAAAAGAATTACTCTTAGAGTTCATACCTTCTAATATTGAAAGGAATTATCTTAATTTTTGATATTAAAATCATACACATGACAAATCTTTATAGTTTTGCTATAAATTAAAAAAAAACTAATAGAAAATAAAACAGTTTTTTAAAATTTATCGATAACGACAGTCATTCTTCTTATTTTGATTATTGTTGTTGGTATTTTTAACAAATAAAGAAGAAACAATAAAAACAGGGAATTTGACTGCAAATAAATAATTTAGCTGGTTTAAGAAAGTATGAGATCCCTTAGAAAAAGGAAAACAAAATGTGAAGTGTATCTAAAATTAATGGTGAGAAAAATACATTCCACATTCTATTTCCATGTATGTGTACTTGTTGGTGGGTGATCCATTTTGAGAAGTCTTTTTTCCCCCGTCCAAATACCCTGCTGTAAAACAAAATGTCAGGAAATAAAAAAATAAAAAATGAATCTTAATTTTTAATTTTTAATTTTAAAAAAAATTCTTAATTTCAATTACAAAAGACCCTTAGCATTCTTCTCCCTAAAGTCCAAAAAGTACATTTTGAGCATAGCACCACAACAGACAACAACGCTTCACTGTCCGGTCAGTTCCCTACAAAGTGAACAAATTCAGTACTCTACAGTGGGCCCCACTCTCTCTCTAACCCAGAGCGCATACATATATTTATATATATATATACACACACATGCATACTTATATAATGTCCAGATGCCACACATGGATGAGCATGAGGATGTATGAACACAATCACACGCATGCACGACCCATAGTTTAGTTGCCATGTAATTGTATGTATGCTGCACCCTATGACTGTTACAATAGGGTTTTAAAAGCAAACCAAATAATAGTACGCAGTAGCATCTTTTCTGTATATATATGTATGAAAGATTTGGTTTTTAGTGTGTGTTTCCTTTTCCTGCATTTGAAATCCCAGGCCATGTAAAGCCGACTGCGGAAGGCTCCTGTTTTTTGAGCCTCGTGCGCTCTCTCTCTCTCTCTCTCTCTCTCTGTATATACTCCCCCCCCCCCCCCCCCCTCTCTCTCTCTCTCTCTAGAGCGAAGGTTATGATTGGTAATTTCGTCCGTTATGTTTCGATTCGTTCAGATTAGAATTTTGAAAATTTCTTTATAGAACAAATTGGATTTGAAGATAAAAGTAAGAAAAAAATAAGAAACAGATTAAAAGCGAAACTCGGTACTTTCACCTCGTTCTTCACTCTATTTTAAATAATTATATTTTTCTTTCTAACTTTTTATTTATAATTATTTATAATATTTTTTTAAACTCATTTAATATTTTTTTCCTAATCCGTGTAAAATTATCAATATATAGATGTATATATATGTATATTAGTTCATTGTCCATTTATAAATATATATCAGTTCATGTATAGATGTATATACGCATATAAAATTAAGACTATATATGTGTATAAATGTATGTACGATCTCATATAGTTAAAATTTAATTTGTCTTCAAATAGTTAGTCTAGAATATAGTCTTAAAAATTTTAATTTGTCTTGATCAATTAGTTTTTTTAATTTAAAAAAATGAAACGGGACGGGTCGGAGGATGGAGGGTGAGATTCGTTTCCCAAACAGAAAACGGAGCGGGGATGGAGATATAGCTTAGATTCGGGGATCGGAGGTAGGGATGGACAAATCTGGCCCCGATCCGCCTCATTGTCATCCCTAGTGAAGGTTGTATTTTTTACCTTCTACTATGCTTCGAAATAGTACTCTTCCGTTTTTTATGATGTGAAAATACTAACACACTTCCTTCGTCCCGGTTTGTTTGTTCATTTATTTTTACTTTTAGATGTCTCAAATTGTTTGTCTAATTTTAAAATTGACTTGTCAAAATTTTCTTAATACCCTTCTTTTTTTTTAAAAACCAAACTTTGGAAAATAATAATTCTCATTTAATATTAAAAAAATTAAGGGTAATATTAGAAAGTAAAATTTTTTAAGAGTAATAATTGTGTTACTTAAATAAATTGAAATTTTAAGAATTGACAATCAAATTGGAACAGATGAAGTATAAAAAATTGGCTCATTATTCGTGCGGTACACTCTAACAACAATATTCTTGGTGCAATATCTTACAATAATGATGTAACTAGCAATAAATCCGTGTTATGCACGGGTTAATAAATATATATGTAACAAAAATAAAATCATAAAACACATATAATTGTCTTATTTGTATTATTTAAACGTACAACTTAATCACTATATAAATTAATATGTAAAAAATACATTTAACATAACATATTCGTTCAAAGTTAATAAAAGAGTAAAAAGACAAAATAAAGAGAGAACTAATTAGCATACAAATGGTAAAAATAATTTGAATCTAGCCATAAGGAAAGAATAGTTAAATAAGAAAAAAAATTATAAATTGTTCTTTGCTTGAAAATTTAAATTTAATCAATTTAAAAATATTTAAAATCTTTTCATCTTTATCCTTTATCCAAAAAAAATATAGAAAGTAGTAAATATTTAGAAAACATAATTTATTACTAAACATAGTTAAAAATTTTACAATGTTTAGATAAAATCCAAATTGATAAGTTTTGAAGTTTTGATAATTTTTTCAAATCATAAATTTAAGATGTTATTATCTAATCTTAAAAAATTTCTGACAAATGAATTGGTATTTTTTCATTAGTATTTATCCAATACTAATCACTCACAATAAATCTGTGCTATGCATGGGGCCAATAGCATGGTGTAATAGTATAAAATTAACTATAATAATTATTGCATCTAAAATGTAAAAATAAATTTAAAAATTTTAGATATTATATTAATTTGTACTTGATATGTTCTTTTCTCTCAGTTCTTTCTATTTTTTCATATTTGATAGTCTTAGATAATAATAACAATTATACAATTCTAATTAAGTTGGTAAATCAAATTACTAAACTTTTATAATTCTTGAGTTTTATAGATGCTCTATAACAACTGTTGAATAAGTTACGTTTGTGAAGATTTTACTCTTAGTGTTATGATTTTCATAATTTAAGCAAAATATATTTCAAATCTAATAAAAAACTAACATTTACTAATTATTTATCAACATTACCAGAATATCAACATTTTTAAAAGTTTTTTCAAATTGAGCAAGTTGAAGGACTTAATTATCAATGAGCATAACAAAAAAAATCCTAATACCCCTACACAGTTATCTTTTATCAAAAATGAAAAAACTATAAGATAATTACTAACATCCCAAGCTGTAAAACTGCATAAAAAAGAAGAAGAAATAAAGATACCCTAAACATTAGTACCACTAAATAGTAAATATCACTCAGCTTTCAAATTTTGATTTTACGTGAGATTTCTTACTATTGTGTTGTTCATATTTTTGTAAAAAAAAAATATTAGTTAATCTATTTCTTTTAAATCACCCACAAAGCAATAATCACGTTCAATCAAATAAAAAGAAGACAACTCTTAACTTGAATCACAAAAAAATATTTGATCTTTGAAAGATAAAGATATAGGGCATTTAATTGTCAGTCAAAACTAATCTTGTAAGTGTTGTAATTATGAAGGTTCATCCAAACAGGTTTTTAATATCTACTCTCTTGATTTCAATTGAAATAGATTATTGTCATTTATCCATCCATTCGTTAATTCGTCACTTGAGTTTTTAACAGAATTTACAAAGGAAAACATCACAAAATTATGCCAATTTAAAAAATCAATCAAAACTACTGAACCTACTTAATTAAAAATATTCAAAATTAGCAAATTTACACAATTAAATATACAAAATTATTCAAATGTTAGAATTAAAAAAGTGTAAAAAAATTCAAATAGAATGGTACTAAATGATGATATGCATATAAAATTGTTTTAAAAAAATTCAATGATAATAATTATCAAAAAATTATACTTTAAGTTTTCAAGAAGTAAAAACTAAACACTTCTTGAACAAACATCCACACTCTCCAAAAGATCAAATTAGTTTATTGATCGATCCACTAGAACTTGTTCGTTTCTCAATCGATTTATTGATGGAGATTTTCATAGTTGGAGTAAGCTAAAAAAAGAACAAATCGATTTATTGAGGATTGGAGATTTCCATAAATGGAGTGAAGTTATTGAAGAGGTAAAAAAAATACAGCAATGTTAGTGTATATTTGAGTTTTATTTCCATAACTTGTTTGATTTTCACCCCAGCTTCATTAAATCAGGCGTGCAACATATAAGATGAAGGTTAACTAATAGGATTAAGGATATTAATCAGTAGAGTTTTTAGGGGTAAAAGCCTCAGTAGAAAATCTTGAAATTGATGATACTAATTATCGCTTTGAATTATCATTTGATTAACAGGATAAGTATTAATTTATTTTGATTTGATTTGTTTAGAAGAATAAATATTCATTTGAATTTATTTTGTTCAACTAATATTTACATTATTTTGTATAGATAAAAAAATTAAAAATTTAATTCAATTGTGGCTTCCCACTTGGCGCATTTTTAATCAAAAGGAAGGATAAGTATTAGTTTGGATTTGATTTTTTATAGATAATAATGTATTTGAATTTAATTTGCTTAAATAATATTTACATGATTTGCTATAGATAAAAAATTTGTCAAACTAATTTGTAACCCAATCGTGTTGCGCCACTTGTCGCGTTGACGATGACTTTCACCAAAAGTCACCCTGCAATACATAATAGTATAGATAACAAATGAAGTAAATTCAAATGCTAGAACTATATAGTTCAATACACGAGCATACATAATGTTCAAAAATTGAATAATTAAAATATTTTTTAATTTTGTTCAACTCTTTTAGTTCCGTTTGATAAACGGTTTTAAAACCATGGAATTCGTAGAGTAGTGAGATTATGATATGATTCGTAATACCAATAGACTATTAGTACGACATCTGAAACCCACAACCATATTTGTTTAGAACTCGAGATTAGACTAATAGTCTACAACAAGTGTTTGCTTGAAAGAGGGATAATGTGACTAAAAATCATAATTCTAATTTTTTTTCTTTCAAAAGACCCTATTTGTTAACTCTCAAAGAGCTTGGGTCTGCAATAGTATACTGATGCGTCGTTTGTTTGTCATTTTGGACAATAGTTTCTCAAATACTACTGGAAAAAAAAATCCTTTAGTTGAAAAATTTCGGGTTGTTCTATATATATCTCTTCGTCCAGATCACCATTCAAGAATATAGTCTTGACATTCATCTGATAGATTTCAAGATTATACAATGCTGAAATGACAATGAGAATTCATATAGATGTGATTCTAGTTATTGGTGAGTATATGTCAAAGTAATCAAGTCATTCTTTCTGCTTGTAATCCTTGAGCACAAGTCTAGCCTTATACTTATCAATGGAACCATCTGCTTTCAATTTCCTTTTGAATATCCGTTTGTATCTAAGACGTTTACTACCTAGTGAAAGATCCACTAGTTCCCATGTATGGTTTTACATAATGGATTCAGCCTCGCTATTAACAACCTCCTTTCATAAAGGTCTTGAGGACTAGACATTGTTTCCCTAAAAGTTCGAGATTCATTTTCTAACAAATATTTTAGAAAATTTTGTCCAAACGATTTTGAAGTTCTAACTCGTTTACTACATCTAGGTTATTCTGTTAGGATTTTATACTAAAAATCATGACTTTATGTAATGCATTAATATTTATTTGAATTATTTAAACAATTATTCCCTTTCTTGATGAGAATCTTTATGGGCAAATGTTTGCATTATGTCTTATCATATTGTGCATAAGTGTCTCTTATTCCACATAGTAGATAATTTGATGTGTAGAGTTTGGCTTACACACAGAGAATCAGATTATCGGTTCTTGTAGAATATAAATTTTTGGTTCACGTTTTTAGGTGAAATTGGACATACTACTAGTAGGACTGTAATACAGTGTTTCAGTATGTCTGTCTTGACTACGAAAAATTGTATAGTTTTAACTCACTGTGTTAGTATACTTTGTGTGTATTGGACATGACCACATTGAGGTAATTGTATTTATACTGACAATATAATACAATTTACA
>JABCMJ010000227.1:0-64884 GCA_014822125.1 Arbutus unedo
AAGAAGTTGCCTTATTTAATTCTTACCAAAGTTGGGATTTCATTACCTATAAATAAAGATGAATTTTTCCTTTGTAATTCATTCAATTATTCAATAAACATCTAGTTTTCTCTATATTCCTTATGCGCAAAGTGTTCTATCTTTTCTTGTAGATTTAAGAATTCGTAAGTTAGTACAAGATCTAGCAAACTGCATTTGTTAGTGTTAGGGATCGATTCCCGAGATCCAGCGCTAAACGCGTACAGTTTACATAACAAAAAATTATGAAATCCTACTAGGCAGAACTAGGGTTCATACTTTCGAGATCTGTCTAGTTTGATCTCAGCTATCTTCACAGTTTGATCCTGATCGGACTTTGAACACGGCTGGTATGATCTTGCTCGACTGACCATGACATCTTCTACCATGATCATATTGCACCTTAATTACGTACTAAGGGTGGGCTAAAAAATGTGATCTATTTGTCTTCACAGAACCTCTCTCAATCTTTCAAATATCAAGTTGTATTTAACCTACAAGATATAGCGGTGTATATATAGGCAACAATAGGGACCCCTAGGAGATGTATGGGCAGAGTTTCTTATATAATTCGGGATTCCTAGTCCAACTCGGATTAATTCTGAATTATATAAATTGTAATTCATACCATTACAAAATTATAATTACATTCCCCTCCCATATCTCAAAAATATATTTCGAACTCTATGTTATTAAATGCTTATTTATCTCTACACGTTAAGATTACAAATACCCATTGATTAAAAATAAATTACTGACAATTTATTTAATCAACATCTATAAAATTTCTTGAGACATTCCACTTAATTTATTTGTTATGTCGAATACTAATATCCACCTGCAGGGTTTGCATAATCGAAACTTATAAACTTTCTCAAGAGAACATTATCAATTCCTATAAAGGGACGTGGATTCTATTAATAATTAATAGTTATCATACACTTAATATTGTGACCCAACTCATCGAGACTATTGGCCCACAAGGCCTCACTCTATAATGAATCAAAGTCAACAACATCAAATGTACACATCAATTAATTATCTTTGGATTAAGAGTACAAGCATATATAATAGCTATGAGGTGTAAATTGTATTATATTGTCAATATAAATACAATTACCGCAAAGTGGTTATATTTAATATACACAAAGTTTACTAACACTGTGAGTCAAAACTATACCATTTTTCGTGGTCAAAATAGACCTACTGAAACACTGTATTATTGTCTTACTGGTGGTGTGTCCAATTTCACTTAAAATTGTGAGCCAAAGACTTATATTCTATAAGAACCGATAATCTGATCCTCTGTGTGTAAGTCAAACTTTGCATACTAGATTATCTACTATGTGGAATAAGAGATACTCGTGCACAATATGATAAGATATAATGCAAACATTGTCCATAAAAATTCTCATCAAGAAAAAGATAATTGTTTAATAAATAATTCAAACAAATAAAGTCATGACTTTTATTATAAAATCCTAACAACACTGGCACTCCATGTAATCGAATAATCTCTCGAAGGTAAATTCTACTGAGTGCCTCTACAACATCTGTCACATGGATAGGAAGAAGATGACTGGTCTTCATCAGTTTGTCAACAATATCCACACTGTATCATGCCTCGCTGGCAACCTCGGAAGCCCATTGACAAAATTCATAATTACATGTTATGTTCCCACTTCCATTCAGCTATTGGTAAAGGCTGTAATAACCCGGCTAGTCTCTAATGTTCGGCTTTGACTTGTTGAAACACTAGACATTTCAAAATGAATAGCGTAACGTCGAGTTTCATACCTTTCCACCAATACTGCCTTCATATATCTTTATACATCTTCGTACTGCCATGGTGTATAACGAGACGAGAATGATGAGACTCTCAAAGTACACTCTCGCGGCACACCTCGGGTACATTTATCCTGCTAGCAAATCTTAACCCTTTATCTACATGAAGAACCCAACTGTCAACCTACTCTCCTGAAGCCAAATGATCTCTCACTGACTTGGCCTCTGAATCATTTTGTTGTTCCTCTATAACTCTTACTAACAATGAAGGTTGGACCACCACACTGAAAAAGTAGACCTGTCACTGTCAGCGTTGAACTGTAGACTCTATCCCCCCGATCATTCCAATCATATTTCACTCTCAGATAGCTACACCAACTAGACTATGAAGTGACTTTTTACTCAAAGCATTTGCCACTGCATTTGTCTTACCCAGATGGTACTATAATTCAAAGTCATAGTCTTCTATGTACTCCATCCACCTTCGCTACCTCATATATAGATCTTTCTATGTGAAGATGTACTTAAGACTTTTGTGATCTGAGAAGACCTCGAATCGCTCACCATATAAGTAGTGTGTCTCCAACTCTTAAGTGCAAAGATGATCACCGCCAACTTTAGATCATGTGTGGGATAATTGCACTCATGATTTTTTAACTAACCAAAACCATACGCAACAACTCTCCCATCCTACATCAACACGCATCCCAAACCATCTTTGAAAGCATCACAATAAATTGAATACCCTTGTCCACGCTCCGAAACCACCAAGATTGGAGCGGATGTCACCTCTTTTTTAACTTTTGGAATGAATTCTCACATGTTTCATCCCATACAAATCTAATTCCCGTTCTAGTAAATTAGTGTCATAGGAGCTGCCAACCATGAAAAGTCCCCAACAAAGCGCCGGTACTAGCATGCTAAGCCCAAAAAGCTCCGAATTTCAAAATACTCTTCGGTCAGTCCCAAGTCAACACTGCCTCTATCTTTGACTAATCTAGTGCCACTCCTTCGCTTGATACCTCATGCCCCATAAATTTCACCTTGGAAAGCCAAAAGTCGCACTTAGAGTATTTAGCGTAGAGGGAATTCTCCCTCAAAAGTTATAGTACAATCCCCAAGTACTTCTCATGCTCTTCCTCTATCGATGGTTAAACTAGTATGTCATCCACGAACACCACGATAAACTGGTCCAAAAATTCATTGAAGATCCGATTCATTAACCCCATAAAAGGAGTAGGTGTGTTGGTCAAACCAAATGGCATTACAACAAATTCGTAGTGAAATGACCATACCGCCTTCGAAATGTTGTCTTGGCTATATCGTCCTCCCTGACCCTCAATTGATGATTACCCGACCTTAGATCAATTTTTTGAAATACTTGAGAACCCTTGAGCAGATCAAACAAATTGTCAATCCTCGGCATCGAATATTTATTCTTCACCATTACACTATTTAATCGTGGATAGTCAATACACAACCTCAAGGTCGCATTCATCTTTTGAGCAAATAGGGCCAGTGCACCCGAAGGTGAGGTGCTAGGTTGGATGAAACATGTGTCCATCAATTCTTGAAGCTTTACTTTCAATTCTTTCAACTTTGCTAGAGCAAATCGATAAGGTGCCACATAAACTAGAGTTGTCCCGGGTACAAGATCAATAGAAAACTCCACTTCTTGTTGAGGAGGTAAACGCACAATATTTTTCGAGAAGACATCGAAAAAACATGAACCACTCTAGGTAACTCTCATTATGTCATTTGAAGCAATTTTGCTGCACATGCCCCTCCTTATGTCATTTGAAGCAAACAATCGGTCCCCTAACAACACTTGTAGTCTACGACAACTGCACGCCCCTCCGGTAGTCTACCCTCTTGTTATCCAGCTGGTGATGCCCATAACAGATTATCTCTCCTCGAGGACCCCTCGCTGTAGACCCCACTGATGGAGATGGAGTAGATACGCTTGCCTCCTATAACATTGGAATTGAGAACTAGCCTCCCTGGTTCATTTTTTATTCCACCCCATAGATTCAGAATTGGTCATCTTCACGGCCTACAACCTCTTACCACCAAATCAACTTACACTCTATCATTGTCCTCTCCACAAGATCCCCATACTCTCGAATTTTTAGCAGTATGACTTTCTCTATAATTGCCAGCTCAAGACTCCTCTCGAACCTTTTGCATTTCAATCCTCATCCCCATATGTTTCAGTTGCAAAATGAGACAAGCAAGTGAACTTGTTCAGGTATTCAATCACTAACATGCTGCCTTCATTCACACCATAGGAGTCCTGTCGAAGCGAGTCCTTCATTACATTTGAAAAATAGCAATCAAGGAAAAGGCCCTTCAAAGCCTCCCATGTCGACTCTCCAATATCGTATGTAGCCTTCACCATCTTTCACCACTGATTTGCCTCCATAGTGAATTGATAAGTAGCCAAAGAAATTCGCAGTTCATCTACCACTACTTATAGCATGTCCATAGTTTTCTCTACCTATTCAACCCAACTATCAGCCACAAATGGGTCGACTCCACCAGTAAACTCGGGAGGGTTCATACGGTGGAACTTTGGCATGGCAACCATTGCTCGAGTTTCATTCCTGGGTTGATTGTTCTGAGCTAACTATTGTATGGCCTCGCCCATATAGCCCTCACAACATCCTCATCGATAGCAAGATTTGGTGCCCCAGCAGCAGCACCCCTGCCTCAACCCTGAACTCTACAAGGCAGCATCTTACTACATAAAAAGGACAAGACTCATCATCAGCAACATGACAGTCAACATATATACGTAGGTAAACATGTAAACACATAAGCACTGAGTCATGCCTTTAAGAAAGTCAAACCGATATTCCAATCCACTTTTCTAAACCTCCAATCAGAACACACGGTGATCAAATGTCTCTTCTAATTGGATTTCACAAATATTTGCATGGAATGCTTGAAGATAAGTCATGACATCCTAAGGCATAACTCCAAATAATCATGCAGATCTCTAGACTTCTAAGACCCTAACGAGGACTTTAGGTATTCGAACCATGCTCTGGTACCAAATTGTCACACTCCAAACTTCTAAGGTATGAAATAAGAAATGGAATAACTCAAATCAAAACTTAACATAAATATAATTCCAATAACTAATAACAATTATCAAGTAACAAATAATCCATCCTGACTATTCTGAATCCAAACTAATCAAAACAGGCCCATAATGCTTGTCCAAATAAATAATTAAAATCTAAAAACTTCTAACTGAACATCTAAACATAAAAATATCTCTAAAATAATAAATCCAACTAAGCATGCTCAACCATCTTCAAAAGTGAAATCTAGATCCTTGGTTCCATACCCTCACTTGTAAATTGTTAGTTTACAAAAAAACATAAGACAGAGCTCGAGTAGGAAGTCATATTGAAAACATTGACATATTGAGTAAAGCACGCGTGTTTCAACAATATACTATGAAATTAACAATAAAATAGACAACTGAATAAATAACCCATCCTATCATGCTGTCATCCGACCCATGCATAATTTTGATAGTCTTGCACAGCCGGAAGCCCACATCGGGGACCCTATCATAGAGTTCACGGGCTACCCTGACCATCGGGCCACATCTAAACCCGGTAGTTTTACGGTCTTTCACCGGAGAAATCACAAAGACTCCAAGTCTAGTTCAGGGGCTGCTCTGACCGTCGGGCCATTTCCTACATGGTATCTGACATCCATGCATGCTCATATGTACCAATATTAACAAATTTCACACTTAAATAGTAGCCATAAATGGACCGAAAGACAAGAAATGAGCCCAAACTTAAAAATATACTTTGTATTTTCTACAGGTCGTTTGAGTGGTCAGGAACTTGCTCAAGTGGCCCAAACAAGCCTACTGTCCAAAACAGACTGTCAAAAATTTAAGGAGGTTGCTCGAGCAGCCTATAACTCTCTTGAGCAGCTTAGGTAAATTTCCAGAATATGTTCAGTCGAACATACCTCATTTTTTACCTTTATTTTTGCAATCAAATAGTCCAATGGTCATACAATAAGGTGATAAACGATTCTAGGACCATAATGCTTAAGAAGGGCACCAAGATGATGCCAATGGTCATACAATAAGGATGTATCCCTCCCATTGCCAATATTGTGCATGCTATAGGCTTGAATGCTTTCACGGTGCTAGAGCATCTTCTGCCAAATCCAAGAGGGATCAGAGGGAATCTTGATTGAACAAAAGTTTTGACCTCTTGATAAGTAAGATTTAACTCACTGGCACCACGTGGGTTTCTCTCTTCAATTGATTTGTACAAAAATTTCAACTGATAGCTCACTCTCTCTCACGAATGAGATTACCCTTTCACTATCTCTTTGAATACTAATGAATCTAGGTGAAGTGTAGGGATTGAATGAAGCACAAGCTTCAATTTGTAGGGGAGGAAAAATGCATTCAATCCAGCAGTTGGGAGGAATCCATGGGGAATGGAGGGCTGGCAATGGATTAATTGTGAGAAGGAGATGGCATAGATGAGGAAATGAAGGAGTTGGGTGGTGCTTCAGCATCTGATGGGAAAGGAGGGTTTGTGTGCAATAGTAGAAGTGGCAGGGAGGATTTGTCGTATATGAAGAAGAGGGGAAGCAAGTGTAGGATTGGTCTAGTGAGATATTGTAATTATGAAGAGAATAGACTCCATGTGGTCGAGTCCCATGATGAAGAAGATAAATATTTGTCTTTACAAGACAACTTGAAAAAGATACAAGCCATACTCAACATGGAATGCCCCAGGACAGTAAAAGAAGTTCAATGCCTCGCCAAGAGAGTGGCCGCATTAAACAGGTTCATAAGTCAAGCCACTGATAAGTGCCTACCCTTCTTCAAAATCTGAGGAAAGCTGTCAAGTAGACTTTAGAGTGCAAAGAGGCGTTTGGCCAACGGAAAGAATATCTCACCTCCCCACCATTGCTCTCGCGTAGGATCCAGGGCGAAGAACTCTATTTATACCTGGAGGCCTTAAGCTTGGCTATGAGCTTAACCTAGACTAGAGACGGAGAAGGAGTTCGAAAGCCCGTGTTCTATGTCAATCGGGCATATTGGAGGCCAGAGTGTTGCCTAGATTGAACAGTTCACCTTTGCTCTAGCTACATCTGCTTGATGACCCAGACCATATTTTGGGGCTCACGTCAATGTCATCCTCACCAACCAACCCTTAAAGCAAGTCTTCCAAAGACTAAAAATCGCAGGGCAACTGGTGAATTGATTAATGGAGCTTAGGGAATTCGACATCATGTTTGAGCCTAAAAAGGCAATAACGGGCAAGCCACGGCGGACTTCTTGGTTTAGTTTGCAAGGAGAAATGCAAAAGAAGACAATAGTTTAGAAACCCAAAGAGCTGTCAGTAGGGCTGGTGATTGTTGTTGTTCCAGAGCAACTATGGATAATAAATATGGATTCCACGAACCAAGCGAACGAGGCATGGGTAGTGCTAACTTCCCTACAAAGGGACACTTTGGAATATGCACGTCGATTCAAGTTAAGGGAAAAACAACAAAGCGGAATACAAAGTTGCCATTGCTAGCCTAAAGTTATGCCAACACATGGAGGCCAAGCATGTCAAACTATCCAATGACTCAAAGCTAGTGATTTCCCAAGCTATCAGAGAAGTAGAGACCAAGCAGGATAGGATGAAGAAGTATTAGAAGGAACTAGACCAGTTGAGGAAAACTTTTAAGTTCGCACAAATCATCCCCATACCTCGTGAGCAAAACCACTTGGCATACGCGCTCACTCAGTTTACTAGGTGTAGACACCCCGATTTGGATTCCCGACGGAACTCTAAAAGCCACAATTCGATGACCATGATAATGAAAATGACACATATTTATCTCTGAATGGTGTGGGCTAGTGTTTTACAGGGTAGCGAATGCCATTCCATCTAGACGTATGCCAATTTAGTCTAAGTTGTCCAATCACATTGACTCACAGTATGGAATGCTATATCAGCCCAACCACTTGGCATGAGGTTGCATGTTCTAGTGAACTAGCATGTACTATTTTGCCAAGTGGCGCATCCCTCTCATTTCTTCCATACGTCAATCTAGTCTTTTTTTTGGATAATTCAGAGTGTAATTAGAAGGGGTTAACCAAATATACATGTTTACAAGGGGCATACCCCAGAAAACAACAAGAAAAGAAAAGAAAAATTACAAGAATACAAGAAAATAAAAGAAAGAAAAAAAAATTGTCTAATCCTTGGACAACCTCTAGGGAAGGGATACTCCATGCATAACCCACATCAAATCGGATTAAAGCAAACAATGTCAAGCGATCATATACTATTTTATGAATTTTGTTTGACTCTAGGTTATAAATGTTTTCTGCTCCAGTTGTCCATCCACAAAAGGACGGAAGGACAAATGAGACGAAGCCTTACCCATCCAAACCACCAGATGTGGGAGGAGTAACAACTGGACAATTAGATATCATCCACAAATTCATGATATGAGAATTGAGGAAAATTAGACATCATCCATGCACATTCTGCATGGCTAGGAATACTATGACATAAGATAAAGCAAGTGCAAAGTATACCTCAAATGTGGGAGGCGTAACAACTGGAAAGAGGTGAGTCTGCCAAACTCTCATACTCAAAAAGTCTATGGGAGCAAATCAGAACTCCAGATTGAAGTAAGCCTAGGCCAACACATGTGTATACACATCTCAAGATAGACTTCACCATCGGACCAATCACCCAGACTAGAATCTAGCACCCTGCCAACACCCAAGACATCAAATAATCTCAATGCACCTCCATAGTAGACGAAGTAGGGACGATGGATCTCAGTCCTAAGGTAGATGAGCCTCCGGAATGTGCTCAAGGTAGACATCAGATAGAATCAGCACCAGAGTAACCCTTCTTCCCAAACGAGACCTTAATCACAAGGAAAGTGGACATCACCCTCAAGACCCCATGTCCTCGGACCCTAAACCTAGAATACCTAACGCTGAAAATGGCCACATCTGGGCTCCAATGTCACCCAAAGTCAAGCGGAAGTAAAATCCCATCCGTATGTGAAGAATGCATCTATACAATAGATTGAAAAGTAGCAACAGATCTCGGCCCAGAGTATATTAATCTCAAACTTGAATCTAGTCTTTTTGCTCAAATCACCAGCATTTTGCCAAGGTTGTGTGCAACTCACTCCACTCCTATACATGGTTTTTGACTTTTTGGATGCCTATAAAAGAGACCAAAGGTGTCGCACTAGGAAATTTTCTAGCCCACTCGCTTCATGCTTTTTAAATGCAACAGAATTCAAAAATGAGTTTCATAGCTGGAACTTACTTATTGTAAAATTTTGGAGTCACCACTTGATATGAAGTTCGGGTGAATTAACTCACCCTACAAAGCTATTTTTTAATAACATGCCTTTAGAGAGACATTTGATGTATTTGTCTTTAAAATTTGATTTTCTAATAGTAAATGACTCCTTTTAGAAATTTGATCTACAAAACTAGAGATGGGTTCGGAGATTTACTGTTACTAGTTATGCAGGTGTTAGGTACGAAACATCGCTCTTTCGATACTTAATTTTCCTACATTAATTTTCTCTAAAATTATCCTTGGCCAATAACAAAAACATCAAGTGACTATATGAACAACAGTACCAAATTTGAAAAAGTTGCAAGGACAAAACCTTTCCTTGCGTGATTTGCTTCTGATGCCAAAATGTCAATCGAGCACTTTTTAAATTTGACTAAAACACAACATGCAAATTGGCTATTGCCCGCATTGTTTCTATTCCCAAAATGTCGAGTATTCAATTCCTCTTACATAGGAAAATTCAAGTTTAACACAAGCACGGTTGGGTTTTATGGATGGATTATCATATTAACATTTCTAACAAATACGATGTGTCGGCTCGGCCTAAGCTAAACTGACCCATGTCACATTTTCATTCCTTTCTCGCTGAACGCTTAATTCAATAGCATTTTAGAACAAAGTTAATATGGCACAAACACTATTGCTATCGCAATAATATTTTAGGAAAACACGACACGCAAGTTGGCAATGACCAATAATTGCATGACGTACTTTCATTCCGAATGTTGAATCTCAATTCAACAACATTTTTAGAATTTCAAGATTATTGGAATTCAAATAAGGGAATATGGACAACATGTGTTGGCATCGCTATACAACTGCTATTCATATTTCTTGATTCTTGAGCAATTTGAATATTGCTTAAATTCATTTTTCATAAACATTTATCCCCTGGAATAACAACATTCAAAATTTTGGAATTGTGTGAATGTTGCTATTGTCACGATAATCTTTCATGAAAATGGAAGATGCAAGTTGGGAAATCCTAACAATTTGCACGTCACATTTTTATTCCAACTATTGAATACTCAATTCGATAGTGTTACGGAATTTCAAGATTGTTACGATTGTAGCCAGACGGTAACTATTAATATTATTTAGCTATGAAGCAAATTGTCATTTGTTGTTTTACAAAAACCAAAAAAGAAAAATTGCAAGAAATAAAAGGGGGCAAATTACAGGAAATGACAAAAGGAATAAAATGTAAATTGTTAAGGTCGTAATACACTTTGTATAATGGCCCAATATGTTCCTATTACGTATCCGTCCGGTACTTAAACATCAATTTTATCAAACAATACACTTCGGGTAATTTTTGTCCAATTTCAGGTTTTCTATGAAGAAAAGTGTGTTTTAGCGATGAATTGGTGGAATTCAAATGCTCGGGGAAGCTCCCGACATACAAGGAAGGTTGAAAGTGCGATTGAAAGGAGCATCGAAGTCAAGAGTATGGCGAAACACGAAGAAAATTGAAGAAATCAAGAGAAAAAAAAGAAGAATTGGCATGATTGGTCAAACGAAGAAGAAAGTCAACATGATAGTGTGTGACCAGTCACACGCATACAAAGCATAGCCATGACCAGTCAACTGAAAGAAGAAAAATCCCAACAACTTTGGGTGACCAGTCACGAGACATTAGTCAGATTTCGTGACAAGTCAGGCCAAAAAGCAAGAAAGTCAGTGGGTTCGCGTGACCAGTCACGCGCAATAAGTCAAATTTCGTGACCAGTCACGCGGATGAATTTCAAATTCCAGTAACTTCCTGTGACCAGTCACGCGCACTGAAGCTCAACCCGTGACAGGTTGGGCTTTCACACACGAATTTTATTTGTAATATTTTTTATTTTATTCAATTAATTAAGGAATTTATTTTCCATTAGAATTAGGAAACCTCTTCCTAAGTTTTCTCCAAGGTTTGTCCTATTTAAAGACCTAGAAGGCTTAGACTACAGAATCAAAAAAATTCGTAGCATTAGTTTTCGATTAGATTTCCATTGTTCTTAGCAATTAATTTCTAGCGAATTTGTTACTTTGAATTTTCAAACTTTGTTCAAGTCATTCAAATTTTCGTTCAAGTTTCAAGTAAGATTGTTTGAGTTTATTTATTCATTAAATTGTGGTAAGATATTTTCAATTCATTATTTAATTTTTATCTTCAATATGCTAGGCTAAATTTTCTAGGCAATATCTAATGATGAATTTCATCCCACGATCTATAGTTTCAACATCTCATCATATTTTTCCACCATTTATTCAAATTGATTCAAGTTCTCACTCTTCGAACCATTCAAGGAGTGTTATGCTCTTAATTAATCATTGCATTAATTTGGTACGATTAATACTTGGTCGATGTCCTCCTATGATTTAACTTATTTTTATTGAACGAGAATCAATTTTGAATACATCTTTTGAAGTAAATTATTTTTCATCGAATTATTTTCCGAACATGTTGTTACCTAAAATATAGGATGGAAGGATTCCACGGATCTAGCCTACTTTCTTAATCCATTAGTTTTCTATTTTAATTTAATTGCATCTTTAGAATTAATCAACCAATCAAATCAAAGGTTAGCGTCCAAAATGCTACAACTCCAAGTCTCTTGATTCTCCTTCGTGTTGTTCTTCTTGGATCGATACTCTATCTTGTCGCTTTACTGATTTTCTACATTCTAGAGGCAAAGATCAGTTTTATAATATTAAATATTGATTTGGCCGGCGCATGAGCGACATTTTTGCCGGCCGATCATACCTCTTGGGGAGAAGGAAGCAAGCAGAACAAAACACACGGAGAAGAGAATAGTTTAATTTGACCATAGAGATGCTCGTATAGACAAGTTCCAGAGAGGAGAACTAGGCATCTGATTCAAAATATAGGTTGTAGTGAGTACAACTTTTCCCTAAAATACAGAAGGAACATAGGACTAGAGAAGCGCAGTGTCCAGGAGAAGATGCTTTTTGTTAGCTTGACCATTTTGGACGGGAGTATCAGAACAAGAGGATTGGTGAATAGTAACTCGGGTCGCTAAAAAGTTTGTAAATTCTAAAAGAAGGCATTCCCCACCTAAATCAGACCAAAGGATTTTGACCAAAGTAGAAAGTTGAGTTTGCACTATATTGTGAAAACTGCGATAATTTTTGAAAAATTAGAGTTCTGCGTCAGTAAATAAGCCCATGTATACCGACTATAATTATCGGCAAAAGAAATATAAGACATGACCCCTCTTGGTTTCAATGGGGGAAGGACGCCACAAATTAGTTTGAACAATTTGAAAAGGAAAGGTAGAAACAAAATTACTTTTATTAAATGGTAAAGCAGACATTTTAGCAAACTTATAACCATTACACTCAGAAATGCCTAGACTTAATTAACAATTTCAAACGTTCACTAATGAGACAATTGGTCCAATCTGTTTTTTGGACACCTGATCTTGCACAACACAAGTAAAATAAGAGAACAAAACGTCAAAGCCCAAATAAGACAATTGACTTATTAAAACGTCAAAGCCCAAATAAGACAATTGAGGCACATTGAAGACGTTGGGGAGGGACAGTAAAGGGCATTAAATATGCATAGGGAATCCATTTGTGGTGACAATACTAATGGGAGAAGTAGGAGAAATGTAGTCACTGAGACAAATTAGGTGTCATATGATAGGAAGAACCAAAATCAAAAGGCCATGTTTTTTGTAAGATACTTGTGGTGTTAGGACCATGCAAATCTGAGTGAGTGTTAGTCATATAAAAAACTTGTTGAGGACCCCTTGCGGTGGTAGCCAAGAAAGCTTGTTGAAACTATTGATATTGTTCAAATGAGAGGGAGGATGGAGTATTGCCAGAAGTAGACACTGCAAGGGCTGTTGGAGGACAGTGGAAGTGCTGTGGTGGGCGAGAAGGTGATGGAGTGATCGAATGAGAAGAGTTGCGTCCCTTAGGTTGAACAATTTTGGGTGTGTATTCTTCCAATGGCCCATCTTATAACAAAACCTACGGTCATTCATAGCTACGTGGGGTTTTGGTTTCTCAGTGACTTGAATTAGATGTGAAGCTGAAGTAGGTAGGATATGTGCCAAATAATGACTGGGTGGAGCAACTAGAGTAGCAAAGACAGATTGAGCGGGAGATGCAACATAAAACATTTTGACTAATTTCCTCAACAATGAGCTCACTTACTGCGCCATCAACTTAGGGTAAGGGAGATCGATGCAAAATAATCCCACAAAAAAGCTTAAACTGATCACGAATAGCCATAAGGAACTGCACAAGATGTTTCTCCTAATAGTGCACATAACTGTCAAAGTAAATGCAAATTTGAAGGTTCTATAAGAGCTAACTGATCCTGGTAATTAGTCATTTTATTATAAAATTTCTGGATTGATTTATTCTTTTGGGTGGCACTCCGGATAGACATTACAAGCTCATAATGCTTCACAAAATCCGATTCAAGATACATAGTCTGCAAATAATCCCACACTTTTTTTGCTGTATTATATTTAGAAAAATCCATGCTAATACTTGATTCTACGGAGTTGTGAAACCAAGTAAGAATATGAGCATTCTTAATATCCCATTTTGCACGTTTAATGGCATGCCCTCCCTTCTGCTTTTGGATCAAAAGGCTGCAATACTGAACCTTCTACATATCGCCACAATTTCTTACCAGCAATAAATTTTTTTACAACATTTGATCGATAAGAGTAGTTGTTACTAGTCAATCATATGCTAGCTTACATTTTATCCTTCGACATGATGAAAGTAAACAAAATTAGAATGGTGCACACTTACAGAGGTTGTTTAGGTCTTGCAGATCGGGTAAAAAAGAGGTCATCGGAGGTTTACAGAGGTCTGCCGAGGGTCACCAGAGTACGAGAGGAGCCCGGTGAGGGTCGCCGGGTGTCGTCGATGTCTGCTGGTAGTCCGATGAGAGAGAGGAAAATGCTGTGCTGGTGCGAAGAATCAACGAGAGAGAAACACGATCTGCTGATTTGCTGCGATCTACTGAGAGAGAGAGAGAGAGAGAGAGAGAGAGAGCGATGATCTATTGATTTGTTGCGAAGGAGAGAGAACACGATCTACTAATTTGTTGCGATCTATTGTGAACCAGATAGAGAGACAGTTTGCTGTGATTTACTGCAAACGAGAGAGATATATATGATGTACTGATTTGCTGCGATTTCTGATCTAGGGTTGTTGATCCAAACGATGCAGACAATGCAAACGAGGTAGACGATACAAACCAATAAGGCTCTGATGCCATGTAAGATGGAAAAAGAGAAGATATGTTCTTTCCATTTAATTGGTAATTATCGTACAAGGCTAACATGGTTTATATAGGCTAACCCTATTAATCGTACTGAGATAAAAAGACTACACTTCCCTTAAAAGATAAATAAACAATAAATAAATAAACCGTGTACTACATACCCTTAATAGATAAATAAACAATAAACAATAAATAATGCTACTGTACTTTCACAATAATCAGAGCTGTCATATATGCTTCATTTGGGGTTTTTCGAACCCCGATTAGTTTGGCATCGCCAAAGCTTCGTGTGGCTCTAAGGGGCAAGGGCCATTGAATAGCCTTTTTGGATCACCAATAGCTTTGACGGCCCTGTTTCAGAGTTATAGTTTTTGTGAACAGAGGTAAAAGTGTTTAGGGTTTCTCCCTTAACCCTAACACACGATCTTACCAATATATATAGGAGATTAGAGTTGAGTAAATTAAGAGTAGATGCTATACTGCCCACAACATACATAACTCTTTTAAGACTCCCCCTCATGCTGGAAAACAAATATCGAAGACCCACCTTGTTACATAGTAATTCTAAAGGTGGCTTGCATAATGGCTTGGTGAAGATATCATTTTGTTGAGCGCCTGTAGACATAAAAGAAGTAGCAATCTCACCACTTTCCACGGTTTCTCGAGCGTTAGTTTGGTGAGTCAATTTATGTCCACTCCTCGATTTCCTTATTGGTGTTCTTCGTATTGTGAAGTATCTTAGGCTCGTTTGAGATGTGGTTTGTTTTATTGAGTTAGTGGTCATTTACGTTCAAGACATTCACTATTTCAGATTGGGCAGGAGGACAACGGGTAAGAAACTAGAGTACTACTAATATGAGACTCCATATTATTCTACAATAGAATACGATTCCAAGCATCTTCAGTCATCCATGCAACATACTTACAAGCAGTAGCTATGGGAGGATCATCAGTTAAGAAACTAAATTGCGTTTCAACATAATATACTTCAACGACCTTAGACCATAGATCATAACTTTTAGCTCTCAACCTTGTAGAGGTAATTGATAACATCTCAAGAGACTATGGAGAAGCATAAACAGAAGTTGAAGCTATGATAGCTAGAATAAATAATAAAATGCAAAAACTCAAAAAAACGAGCTTGAATCAACAACCAACCAAACAATTATAGATTAGAGGTTAACCACAATTACCAAAAAGAACATAATACCGCTTAAAAAATCACTAGTAACCAGATTCTAACAATGAACCAATATCGAACAAAGATGCGATAAACCACGAAACAACACCAGTAACCAAATCGCTAATCAGACGAGGTGGAGACCATATTCTGAAAATGAGCTAAGTTGAAACCAGATCGCAGAAGCACAAATCATGAAAAACCCCTAATCATGGAAAAATCCTCCTTGTGAAGCAGCAGATTGTGATGAAACATCACGTTCCTAATCATGAAGCCGCAGATTGCAAATCATGAAATATCAGATTGCAAAGGAACACATCGTGATGGTGAAGGGGTATGCTCTGTAGTTTAGGGTTAGGGTTAGGTACACTCTGATACAATGTAAACAAAGGTAAAAGTGTTTAGGTTTCTTACTTTACCCTAACAAAATTTTATTAGTATATTATAAGAGGTGAGAGCGCAAGAGAAGTTAGAGTAGAGGCTAAACTACGAAACTACCTTTCGAATACTACAACACATACACAATTAACTCTTTTCACGTTTTTGATATTTTCATTTGGCACTATGTCGGTATTAGTATCACGGTAAGGCCAATCCTTGGGTTGCTATGGAGGATTGCAATTTTTTCCACCAAATGCGTGCTTAAGCCCTTGCACCTCAAAGGACACCATTCTTCTCTTTTGACTACATCATTCCTCTTGACCACCCGATCTAGTGCTCGCTCTTCTTGAACCTTTTCAACTCTTGTCTTTGGCGGTGTTCCACCTTTTCCCTTGTTTGAGTAGCTTTAGCAATATGAAGCTTTTGTGGTTCACTCAGGAGGATTACTTGTAGGCTTCTACAATAACAACTACTCAGTCAGGTATGCATGGTTCTTATACCACATGTATTTTGTGCACCATATCGATTTTCGACTCCGGTTCTACCCATCATATGGCTCATGGTTTGTCTCTACCATGTAATTGTTTGCCATGCCTCCCTCTTTAGTATTGCCACTGCAAGTCTCTCCTATGCATGTTATTTCTATTGGTGCATTCTCTCCACACATCCCCTTTATTGTCTATTCTGAATGTCTATTGTGTTCCTTAGTTGTCTATAAGTTTTCTTTTGGTTAGTGAGTTGTCTTATCCTAGCTTTGTTGTATTGTTCTCTTTTTTTAGTTGTGTTGTACATGATCAGTTGTCCGAGAAACACATTGGGATTGGGCATAGAGTTTGTGATATCTGTACTTTGGAGAGCTTCACAAGAGTTTGTCTTCCACTACTATGAAGTCCTTGTGTTGAGATTGGATCCTCCCTTTCTTATCTTTGATATTCTAGATTAGGTCATTTGTTTAGTGAGCATTTCAAAATTTTAGTTAAGGTAGGTGTTTTGGGTAAAGCTTTTTAAGTGACATTTCTAAGTGTTGTAGTTTAAAGTTTGCTAAAGTGTCTTCTTTGCTGCTAGTTACCTTTTTTCTGCTTCTCCTTTTCATATTATTCGTACACTAATATGCAGGGTCCCTCTCCAGTCACAACAAAGTGTGGTTCTTTGTATTATGTACTTTTTACAGATGATTATAGTAGGCTAAGAAGTATGGATACAGATACGGGATGCAGACAACAGCATGACATGTACATACAGACACGCTGTATCTCTGATAATTAGGGAATAGATATGTTGAGGATACATGGAATAGATATTTAGTTACTTTATATTTTTGTTGAAGGGTATATATATTTTTTGTATAACAGTACCAATTTAAATTTCTCTTGACTCGACAAAAAATTAGAACATAAGACAAAATAATAAAATTCAAGAACATGTCTTTATGGCCCCATAACAAATGAAATGCAATACCTTAAAAGGCAAGTTTTGGTACATTGCCAAACAATAAAGATGTTGGCACCCAACCTTAGATTTAAGGGCCCAAGGCATAAATTTAAAGAATAAAGCCCTTGTGAATGGCAGGAGTGTTAATTAAAGGCCCAAACCTTAAAAATAAAGAATGAAGCCTGACGTTCTGATTGATTAGCCCTATAATCAACTGCAGCAGCAGGGGTCACTGCTTTAAGAGTTGGAGACACTGAAGAGTGGCGGCGGAGGCACTTAGTGCTTGAGACAATGAAGAGATGCAGCACCAGATCGGCACTTCTCTCACCCTCTCTTCCTCCCTTCTTCTTGTTGTGTTCTTGTTGTCCGAGAAGTGTTCCTTGCATGTCCTGAAAAAAATGCAGGGGATAATAATGGGATATGGTCAACTTCGTGTTGGTCTAGTCAATGACTTGTTGGACAAGTGTCCGTACATGTCCCTGTCCCTGTCCCATATGTCTAGGAATTCGATGGTACGACTTAAAGTCATGCATTCGAAGGTTGGACCGAGGATATGAACAGAGGAGGAAATTGCAAGGAAGGAATAGTAGTAGGAGATTTTTGAGTGAAAGTTGTCGTGGCCCAACTTTAACGTCACTCGCAAGTATTTATAGACGTCTGAGATATATACAAGAATTGTCTAGATTATTAGTGAAGATCCTTTAAAGTTATGGTCACGAAGTCCTCAATATTGTGGCTTACAACTTAGAAATCCTAATGTAATCATTAGGGTAAAACCAATGATCTATACCAAACAGGATATGGATGAATTTGATGTACAGATCAAAGAACTTCTTGATAAGAAGTTAATTGAAGAAACAACCAGCCCACATTCTAGTCCAACATTCATGCTTTGTGAGGTTAAAGTTGCACGTGCCTACAAGAGGAAAAGGTATTCCATGGACCATTCCAAACTGGCAAGCAAACTAGGCAGGCATGTAAATCTCAGCATCTCCGATGTGAACAAGACGATTGGGATTGGTAGTAGAAAGCTCTCTTTCTGAAAGTATGTTGGTCAGCACTGCTTGTTTTCTTTCTGATAGAAGTACCCATCATTTAAAAGGTTGACCAGTCATTGGGGGCCAATCGCATGCTTAAAAGGATTGAAACGTTCAGGGTCTAGAAATTGTGGTAATCGCAGAAAGTACTTCAAGTATGAGTTGAAAATAGGCTTGGTTGGAACCATGGCCTTTGATAATTTCTCCCGGTAAGTAGAAGAAGGCTGGAGGAATGGATTCAAACGCCTTCTTTGAAGTTTTTTTTGGAATAAACTAATAGCCATAGCTGGAGAACCCAAATGGGACCAGCTTGGTTCCCTCTCAAGAGAGTGGCATGAAATTCTGAATAGACCTTGTAATTTAACCTAAAAGCGTAAAGGGCAAGCCTAGTCTGGTCTCAGAAGCTAAAGCCTTAGCTATTGGTATGTATTTTTTTGCACACTTTCCAAGGAGTAACAATGATTTTCTTAACCTGGACTAAATAAGGCAGAAAGGCTCACCTTTTGAAACTGAGTCCTGAGGGTAGGTCTCATACACATGAGTGATAAAGCTGCAAAAGGCTAAGTCTTCACCAAGTCTCTGTGAAAGGTGACTGATGGTGCTTTAAACAAACGGCTAATAACTTCGGGCTGAATGAAATAGCTCTAGGAGATGACAAATGTAAAGAATAGTGGGAGCCATCATGCCCATTTGGAATTCAAAGAACTTGGAAGTTGGGTCCAAAAGCATAGAGTTGCAGGAACCAAGTAAGGATCTTGAGGAATTGGGTGCCTCGCAAGTAGACTGACATCATATATACCCTCAAATCTTCTTCTCTAGCAGGTAATACAGCCCAGTCTAATGGAACTGTTGTTTGATTGCAAATTGTGGTACTACTATTCCAAGTGGACCATGCAAGTGAGTTCTTAAGTAATAGTCACCTCAGTAAAAGAAGGAACTGATTGTTGTCAGAAGCATATAGGAGAAATTAGTGGAGAAAAGAACGAGGGGGAGAATCAGACACGGGAGGAGGTATGGGCTTAGACAAAGATGATGTGATGTACAGGCAAGCAGTTAGCAACGGCTGCCACCACGACATGCGTATATATAGAGTGGAAGAAGGAACTGAAATAAGAATCGACAAACAGACAACCAACTTATTATATTCATCACTCATTATCCTTTCCTTTGTCACATTGTCTTTACGTTTCAGTAGATTAGCAGTAGTAGATTGCACTTAAATTTCCATTTCTAGTTTTGATTGAAGTAGATCGGAGTTGTAATTTTAGAAGGTACAATTTTATTCGAATATGTTTCTGTTCAAATTATTTTATCCGTTGTTCTTATTGATTTATTGAAATCGTGGCATTAATTCTAGCATTTAATTTATCATTTTGGTTCTAAGTACTAAACATCCCCTCAAAAAGTCTTCTTCGTTGAGGCAAAAGAACCTTCAACACGATCGCCTAGTACAAGTTTCTTGTATCATTCTTGCAAAGACAGAATTGTCTTCATTGGCACACAAAATTATGCAGGTCTATTGCGCACATTGTGAAATGGCATGAGCAGGACATACATAATAAAGTTACCCCTCTCTCTAATAGTTTAACCTTTTAGGTGGGTCGATGGCAAATAGTTTTTACAAGCATCATAGAATTAATGAGACAAAGATGCTGAGTCTTACCCATCTTTTTCCCTCAAAAATTTGTGTTTGTCTTGTAACATTGATATGTGTATTTAATCTTGCAGAAATTGGTTTTGGTCTCATTGGTTTTGGGATCTTCTTTTCATTTCTTGGGATCATTCTTTTCTTCGATAGGGGATTGCTTGCTCTGGGAAATGTAAGGTTCTGTTGTAACAAACATTTTCAGGCTTCAGTTACACCTTGTACAGCGGTAACTTCTTTACATTTCTGATTTTGTCATCAGATATTCTGTTTGGGTGGAGTGGCCCTTTTATTAGGTTGGCGTTCTACATTGCAGCTGTTAACTACTAAATCAAAATACAAGGTATGATGGTGGAAAAGGAGATGTTAAATTCCTCAAGACAGTTTTGTCTTTAGAAGAATCTCATGTTTGCAATTGACTTTTTGAACTTGTTGCTTTCTGTTTTCGCAGCATTGTGCCACCCAGAACGTTACATGTTTATACGTTACTATATGCAGTTTTTACTTTATGCTTTTTGGGTGAAATTTGGTTGTCTTTATTTCAATTCTTTGATATAAATATTATTGTTTTACCGACTGAAAAACTGGGGAAGCTTCGCACCTTTTTCTGGTGAAACAAGCTGTACGGTTGCTTACATGTTTTCGGAACAATTTAGGTAGACGCTAGCGATTACATCAATTGTCTGTCTGAACGTAGATGCAGTAGAAATGGAGATTTATGTATATCAGTTTTCTTCTTTCCGCTGCAGGGTTCTGCTTCCTTTCTTCTCGGGCTCTTCTTCATATTCGTTCGATGGCCAGTAGTTGGCATAATCTTTGAAATATATGGCTGCATAGTTCTCTTTGGGTTGGTCAAGTCTTAACAACTAGCTGATGCTTTCTTCAGTTTATTAAACTGGAGTACTAACATTTATTTGTGGTTCATGTAGTGGTTTTTGGTCTTCTGTCAAGATATTTCTCTTTCAAATTCCAGTTATCGGATGGTTTCTCCATTACCCTGTTCTGGTGAGTTATGCATGAGGAATTTCTATTTATGTTTACGGTTATGGTTTTCGTACTTGTGTCTCCTTAGACTATGTTTGTTTGAAAGAAGTTCCCTTCTATAAGGTCATAGTACATAAGCGATCTTACGAGACAACTTAGTTTAATATTTACCTCTTTACTTCTTGATAAAGAAAAATTTCTGAATAGAAGACAGAAAAAAGTGCATTAGGAGGATCTCTTTGAAAGTCACAAGAAAAGTTGTAGTAGAAACTCCAGAGGTCAGGTTCCCCTGCTAATGCGTTAGTATCCTTAATTTCACCCATCAAGAAAATAGAGGTCTCCTATGACATTGATTCCTCTCATCTGGGAACCTATGTACAGAGTGCCTAAAATTTGATATATTATGTACTCTCTTACCTTTTTTTTACTAGTTATGGCTGCAGGAAAAATTTCTTCGGGAATGTATTGATGCTGTGTCTGTATTCCACTGTTATACATGGATTATGTTCCTTTGGCATTTGTTTAGTAAAATTTTTATACTTGCCAAAAAAATAGGTGGAATTTGTTTCAACCAGTGCCTCTTTTCAGAGACACGTGTTTTCGGTTCATTTAAAGCTAGCTTACATTTTCATAAAGCATTTGAGATACGAATTTTAGGCCACCAAATATTTCTTCAAGCATGCTGATTTTTTTATGCATTTTGGTGATTAGATATATTTTCAAGAAAATGAACCATGGATGCATTTTTCTAAACCTTTAGGGACTTTTGGCGTCACCAGTAGCCTAATGTACTTCGGCAGGCAGCTGTGGTGGTTGCAGTTTTCTGTAGTCAATTTGAACTCACTTCGCTTCGCGTCAAGAAGAATGTACTTGTTTAACAAAGTAGAGCATTTTGTATCATGTTACAATTGATTTGCTGCTGTAACATTTTCAGCTTCTTGATCGTATGGGGAGCTTCGGTTGACGACGTAGTAATCTTGGACTCAAGCGAAATCAACTTATGGGATTGGAACATGCTTATCGTAACTTGATTTTATTTGTTTCGGTTCTCTGTTGAAATTGTGCTGACTCTCCGAAGAATATGTTATTCAGGTGAAATAGAAGAGTTATTTTTGTTTCTGAAATTGGTGAATTAGAGCAGTTTAAAAATTCTTGGATATTGTACTTCACAATATTGGAGATAAGCAAATTTCACCCCTTTTCACCAGAGAGAATCCTATGCTTTTGTTGGGTTGTGTCCAGGCTAATCCTAATCTCTGGTTCAATAACCTATACATTTAAATAGAGGTGTGAAAGCATGTAAGATCTCTGGTTCAATAACCTATACCTAGACCTGGTTTCACTTGATGTTTTTTATGTGTTCATACTTGTTGTCAGACTGTTCAATTTTATTTGGGTCCTGATCGAATAGCTTGCAAGATCGATAGCACGTGGGATATAGATTCGGGTGACTTTCCATTACCCAGCGAACACACCAAAAAACTACCCACAATATGAGAACAAATTAGTAGGGAGAGAATAGAAAGAGTTTCAGCACAACTCATCACAAAAAAAAAAAAAAAGAACTAAACTCAGATGCTAACGCGAAAAGAAACGAAAAATATAAAAACCAAAGTCGGGTGGGGTAAATTGTTCGGTTAATATCTTTGTTAGACAAATAGTATGTTTTCCTACACAACAACGAAAGGAATTGATTTTGTTGCCTAACGTAACAAACATGGACCCCAAATATTTTGTCAAATTGAGATGAATTTAACTTACAAAATATTTGATGGCTACATATTTAAAAAGCGATGAGTGATAGTGTTACTTGAAATGTTGCTTGGGATAATTTGAGTTGGTTCGTGGTGTCTGGCACAATACTCCATTTTTAGTGGGGTCAAGTTGTAAAATAACTTCAAAGCTATAGCATCAGTTAATATTTTGGAAACTTTGCTGCCATGAATAATTAGTCTGACCACTGGTAGACAAACCTTGGCTAATGTGGTGGCGATGTACTGGGAATAGTTAAAAGTACAGTATGCAGATTTGAGTGTCTGCCGTGCATTGTAAGGAGTGTTGTGCGTTATTATAACGTCATTTTGGCACACAAAAAAATGCTTGAACAGTCGAGCAGCATTCGGGTAGTATTTTATACGCTAAAATGACGTTGTTTTAACGTACAACATGGCTTGCTATGCTCAATACAGACACCCGTTGTTTTATGAACCCACAACCTGGTTCAATTTTCTAGCTCTTTTTGAAGTGTGCAATGCGACGCGTTTTATGAAGTCACCATTTAGATGTAGGACCGAACAAATCATTTAAAGATTGTAAAATTCGGGAGTTTGAGGTACGAGAAGGGGATGTCTATGGTTGGCTCCGACTTCTTTAACCTTGGACTACGTTTGTTCACATTTATTCAACTTTCAAATGTCTTTTACTTTAGCCATTTAGGTGTTGGAAAACAATAAATATGTACAAGGACAGGAGAAGAGGAAATTTAAAATCAGTTCACAATTGAATTGATTGTGCGGCCACCGAATTGATTATACAGTCGCGTATTAGTCACTTAACGATTTTGAGGCCCCATCCTGATTATGCTGCCAAAAATTATTCGAAGAATACTCAGAAATTTCAGAAAAATACATCATTGATAAATGATGATGAGAATTGCACAATATACACTATAATGAAGAGAACAACACGATTACAACTGTAAATAAAATCTGTTTGTAACCAAATCAAATACGATACTTAAGAAAGTCATGTGGAATCACAGTCTCTTTAAGACTGATTCACCGCCTTAACGTGGGTGTTCGAGGCTCACAACTGACATCTGACTCTCAAGATAAAATGACTCAATCGAATGGAGGAACATTGACCTTCGTACGCCAAACTTAATGCGTCTGTCTCTCTCTCACACAAAAAACACGAATATAGAATGAAACGCTGTGGACATATTTTCTGATGTTGTCATCTGTGGAATGAACTCAACATTTATACGAGTGTGGGAACCTTTGAGCCGCTGAAATCATTGAGACCTTTGAGTTGCAGCACATGAATGAGGAGACCTTTGGGTGGTGGACATCAATGACATGCATAAATAAGGGATTTTCCGGTTGCCTCAAGAGACCTTTCGGTTATCCCAAATTCATTCACCCAAAAGTCTAAAAGCCCTTTGGAATTTCAGACAATCCCCCCACACGAATAAATTTGATACACAATGTGACGCATAGTACAAAGTAGACCCAGAGACAGAGAGAGCACAACGGATAATGTCTGCATATAATTGGTAGCCTTTTGGCCTTGAACATTCTCTTTTGAAAGCCAATCGGATTTTCTGACAAACCAGTGACCTTGACATCTTGAACTGTTCCACTATTTGTGTAAACTGAGACAATAGATTCCACACAAGAATTTCTCCTAACGTAGTTCACTTCTCAATAGTGTGTTTGTTTGGCCATGAACAGGCGTTCAAGTTCTGCAAATGTTTTAAGAATTTTGTCTTATCAAATTCTTATTGAAGCGACCCACTTCACTCTCACATAGGTGATATCTTATCATGAGTATTTTAAAAACTCAAATAGGAATTCCAATTCGAATGCATAAGAGTCATTGAATACAAATAGAAATGCTTATTTTCATCAACATCTTTGTTTCACCATAGGAAATGTAAGAGAATCAATCTACTCAGTGATCTCTGTATCTACACATATTTAGGTTGTCCTTTGAAACCTTCATATTGGGATCTCCAGTCAACAAGGTTGAGTGTTTATGACGATACCTTTATAGGTCATAGGCTTTAATCCCATTCCTTTCGATCAACTAACTCTCGAGTTAACCCTTTAATAAGCGGATCCACAATATTGTTCTTTGACTGCACATAGTAAATAGAGATAACCGCAGTTGAGACAACATCAAAAATCACAAAAATCACATCTACTAGGTCCATATCCTTCTTGTCCAATTCAAATTCAACATGGTCTTGGTAAATGTGATGATCTTATCATTACTATCCACAATGAGCATGCAATCAATATATAGGCACAAGATGACATAGCCATCGGCCATGCCCTTGACATAAACACATTTATCACACTTGTTGATTTTGAAGCCACTTGACAATATAGCATTATCAAACTTCTCATGCCGTTGTTTCAGAGCTTACTTTATACCGTACAAGGATCTAATCTGCCTACAAACTTTTCTCTCTTGTCCTGTGGCAGAAAACCGTTCATGTTGTTTCATAGAGAGCTCTTCATTCAGATCGCTATTATGAAAAGATGTCTTCGTATCCATATGATGTATCTCTAAATTACACAAAGCTATGGTCGCAATTATCATCCTTATGGATGTTATGTTCATTATAGGAGAATAAGTGTCAAAGTAATCAAGACCTTCATCAGTTCGTATTCTTTGATAACAACCCTGGCTTTGTACTGATCTATTGATCTTTTATCGCAACCCAATGGCTTACAACCTGGAGGAGGATCCACCAGTTTCCAAGTATGGTTTTATAGTATAGAATCAATCTCACCATTTATTGTCTCTTTCCACAAAAGTCCTTTAGGAGAACTTACAGTTTTCTTGAAGTTTCAAGACTCACTCTCTAATAAATATTAACATTCAAGCCATTGTGCTACATCTAGGCTCATTTATAACATTTCCCCTAGGTCTTGACTACTTTCTTCTACAACCTCCGATGTTGGTTTTGCAAAATTGGAATCTCCACTAGATCTACATGAAAATACATGTTCAAAAAATGTTGCATTTCTAAATTCTATGATCGTGTTCTTGCAGTATCTTAGATTCATGTACAAGAAAGCGATATGCACTACTAGTATGTGTATAATTGATGAACACACAATCAACGATTTTGGGACCTATCTTTTTTTTAGCTGTAGATACCACCACATTCCCAAGACACCCCCACATTCATGAGTACTTATAAAAAGACTTTTGACCCTTCCAAAGTTCATACGGAATTTTTGTTAGGTTTCTTCCGTGGTACCTTGTTCAAGAGATAATTAAATCAGAGAATTGCTTCTTCCCACATGTTTTGCGGCAACCCAGAACTGATTAATATGACATTCATCATTTCCTTTAAGATATGCTTATTGTGCTCAACAATACCGCTTTGCTGGAGCGAATAAGTTGTTATGATTTGATGAATGATTCTGTGTTGAGCACATAATTCACCAAACGGTGCTTTATACTCACCACTTGAGTCACTTCTAAGAGGGAGTTTGAGAGATATTTTTTGAGGTGTTTTTGAATTTTGAAATTCTGATTCTGAAATTTTAGATTATGAAAACTCGTAATCAGAATCTGTGAAGTATTTGGTAGAATTCTGTAAAATAGGTTATGAATCTGTGAAGTGTTTGGTAGTATAATCAAATTCTTAGATTGTGGGTGAGCAATTGTGAATAGAATGGTAACAAAATTTCAGAATCCAAAATCAGAATATCAAAACTAGCTCCAAACTTACTTTTGAGATTGTGGCTCTAAATGCCTGTTTTGAGAATTCCACAATCACAATCCTATAATTAGAATCCCAAAATCAGCATTCCAAATACTTACAAATTCCAAATTCCAAAATCAAAATCTCAGAATCCAAATACACCTAAAAAAATCTCTCCCAAACACCCACTAAGTACCTTAATCTTCTTACCAAGTTGATTCTCTACTTCACTCTTGTGCATAATAAACTTGTCTAGAGTTTCATCTTTGCTCTTTAAAAAGTAGACATAGCAATACTTTGTGCTATCATAAATAAAAGTAATAAAATACTTAATGCTTCCTCTAGTTTGAACAAATTTCAAATCGCACACATCAATATAGATTAATTTCAAAAGTGCAGACTCTCTTTTAACTGTCTTGAAAGAAGATCTCGTCATCTTAGCTTCCAAACATATTTCACACATGTAAGATTTGTCAATACGAAATGCAGAAATATGGTACAAGTTAATCAATATACGCAAGATATTGAAATTAACATGACCTCATCTACCATCCCTTAAATTGGAGTACTTTAGCAAGTAAGAACAATAGGCTTTTGTTTCATTAATATCTTAGGGATAAATTATCATTACACTAAGCTTAAAAAACTCATCGTTAATATAACCGTTCCCCACATACATCTTAACTTTAGTGAGTACAATCTTGTCTGACTCAAAGACCATCTTGAAGTCCATGATTGCTTAGCATGGAGCCAGACACCAGGCTCTTGCTAAGAGTCATCTTTCTCACTGAAGCCATCTTTATGATCACCTTGCCTTGTCCAACAATATTGGAAGTAGCCGTATTGCCCATGTACAACTTCTCACCATCAATTGCAAACTTGAAGGAACTCAATATCCGTCTATCAGAACAAATGTGGTGGGTTGCTCCTGTATCAATCCACCATGCCTTTGGATTGAAACCAACCAGGTTCACCTCTGATACCACACAGTCACATCCTTAGAAAAATCTTCCATTAAATGGGCTCTAGAGCAATGTTGATCAGGATTTTTCCTCAGCTAGCGACAATCTACAGAACGATGTTCTACATTATCACAATTAAAGCATTGACCTTGACCTTCGTTGGGCTTGTAACCCTGCCAACTCATGTGGGTTTTACTGGCCCAAAGAGCTTGATAACCTCGGGTTCTACGGGCCCTTGTTTGTAGGAATTAAAATAACATTGAATTGTGGGTTACCAAGTCTATGGTGAGCCATACCTTGGATTTACTAGCTCATAATCCATGTTGATGACTAGTTTTGACTTTCAAACCCCATGGATGTTGTTAATGTGTCATGTGTCCTTGAGGCACAATGAAGAAGATTGGACAAAAAAGTGATGCGGCTTGAATCTTGAGCCTTGCAATTGTTACTGATCATGCCATTTAGCCTCATGTTTTATAATTGCTGCAAGTGTTGTTGCTTTGCATTCTTCTTTGATTGGTAATTGTGGGAGTGAATAAATTTTTTGAGTACTCAAACAAAATCCGAGCTTAGCCAATCATCTGACATGAGAAATGAGCACAAATTATCAATTCGGCACATTTTTAGCTGCTTGTCACGGTGCCGATCGCACCTTTACCGGTCTACCCTCAAACAACGTCAAGTTAGACTATCAACATCCTAGTTGGCTTAGTCGACCAATGTGAACATGCTAACCATTCTTCTGACGTGTCAAATCAGCCCACGATCGGGGATGAAATTTATGCCTTTGTAGACTTGGGGATTGGGTTCAGGGTATTATTTTTTGGTGAATGTGACCTCCCTTTTTCCTTTCTTTGGTCTTTTTCTCTTTTATCGGGCCGTCTTGACTATGTTATTTTTGTGGGCTCGGATGGCCTCTTTGTCAATCTCCTAGAGGATCTATTCCTCTACCTTGGCATGCTGCTCTATTCTTTCCATTAGTTCAGAAAGAGTCTCCACCTGATTGAGAGTTAGGGATTCATGCAGTTTCTCGTGAATAGGTAGGCCCAATGCGAAGAGATCACAACATATTTTTCACTGTAATCCTCAATCTCATTGAAGACGGCCCAATATTTTCTTGCATAGTCTCAAATGGTTTCCTTTGTATTATTCTTCATGGCCATTAGAGCGTCGAACTCTTTTGGCTGGATCGGTTTACGCGAAACCTTGCTACAAACTGCTCTGCCAATTGTCCCGTACTGGTAATAGAATGGTGTTGAAACTTATGGTACCAGTTATGGGCAATTTCATCCAAACTTGAAGCGAATACCCGACAATATTAGTCCTCACTGTAGGAATTAACATAGATTGGATAACCCCCTTAATGTGTCCCATTAGATCAGTGTTTCCATCGTAAGGATGGAATTTAAGAGGGGTGAAATTTCTAATTTAGAAAGTTAATACATCTCATAATGGTGAACTGAATTTCTCTCTCTTTAAACTTTGGAAGACAATAAATTATTAGAGAACTTACACCTCTATTTGGCGGAAAGGCACCCCCCAATGATTAAGTCAGTAATAAAATCAACGGAGAACTCTTAATATAATGCTCATAACAATGAAATACAATGTACATTTTTACCCCAATGGTGTGTGACTTTTATAGAGGTTCTTTCTCAATAAACTGAGTTCTAATTTATCTCTTAATTTCTCAATAGAAACAAATTAGGGTTGTTCATTGGTCGGCCACCAACAAGATAAGTCTTATCCAGACACTTCAAATTCCTATCTTCTATAGTTAGAGTTTCATTCAATTATATACTTCTCGTTGTAAGTTGAATTTGACCTACAATCTCAACATTTTCTGATTAGAATTGATCCCGAAGATAAACGGGTGTAATGCATATCTCTATTTAGCCTTTTACTACCTCTCTCAGGAGACCCAACAATCCCTTACTCAAGAACATCTCCTTGCCAAGCTAATAATCCGCCAATTTATTCGATAAAATGTTAATTCCTTGCCAAGCTAATAATCCGCCAATTTATTCGATAAAATGTTAATTTGATTTAATTAAATTTAACCTCATTTACATATGAAATTGGCAACTATGTGTGGCCTTAATTTTGCTTGTAGAATACTTATTCATGTAGTAGAAAACTAACTTTTTCTGTTTTGCTTTGTTTTTTGTTAGGGTGTTGTTTTTCTGAGTTTGTTTTTAAGATAGAGATAGAACTGGTCGTATAGAAATTGTTTTCTAAAAAGCCTGTCATCATGTTCTCAGCATATTCGAATATTTACGAAAGTGCTTCAGTTTTTAATTGGTACAGTTTTTCCAACTATTCTCTCTGTATCTCCCACCTTCACTCTGATTGAAATAACTATTATATATAATTCAATCTTTTAATATACCTATTTAGAAGAATTTTTGTTATTTTAAAAAAAAATCTATTACGATATTTGATCTGTCCATTTTACAGCCTCACTTATTTATCGTTCATGCTAAATACAAAATAATCGAAATATATATATATTTTATACGAGAAATATATTGTCAAACTCTGATTATCGCTTTCTCTTTTGTTAAATATGATTGACATATAAGCCTGTACCAATGTTCAATGAATCAAATTTTTTATACATGCATGGACGATAAACTGAACAAGAGTTGCAAAATAAACAGTTAAAATCATCACGATTGTCTGATAACCATTGTGGGGTTCTGTTAACTAACGATTTTTCATTCGAATTTTTTATACACATGGACGATAAACTCAACAAGACTTGTAAAATGAATAGTTCGACTAGTCACGATTGTTTGATCACCGTCATGGGATGAAAAATCCGAGAATTTCATTTCCTGTGATTAAATTAAAAAATGGTTCTAATTTCGATTGTATACCAATATGGTAAAAAAACCGAAACTGACCAAACTATTTTTTAGACTAACCGAATCGAACCTTTTTGGTTGGTTTTTTCAATCTGTTCGATTTTTTCGATTTTGCTTTCATCCCTACGAAAAAACTAATGATTTTTCATTAAAAAAAATGATCACATGATTTAGGTGAGAGGTGCAGTGGGAAAAACAATATTAAAAACAGCTAAAAGCATAAAACTAGCTGTTTTCACATGTTGTTGTCTTTCCGTAATTGTTTAATTTGTGATTACGACAGACCATAACAACTAACAAATTACGACACTTCTGAACACCTCAAATTGGTGTGTGTTTTTTTTTTTTTTTTTTTAATTTGTTGACCAAAAATGTCTATACTGAAACCCTTCAAAATATTAATTACTATAGATTCACCGGCTTCACAACTCAAATATACAAAACAAATTCCCAATCAAGTTGAGATTTTTATTATTAAACTTACTAATTTTGGTCCTACACAGTTATCAACATTCATATAAAACATTAGCTTTCATCATCATAACATATCTAATGTAAATGTTACAAATTTACCATGCTGAGACGAAAAAAAGACCTCAGAAGTTTATATGTTCATCTTAAATATGTTTATTGTTTCGATACGTCTATTTGTAAGCATACTAAAAATATATGTAAGCGTTGCGGGACAAAACTTCTTACCGGGAAATTTAATTTCTTAATTTGTGATTGAATACATTAATAGCACTCTCATTAGCCTGAAATTTAAAAATAACCGTCAATGGCCATTCCGTCTCTAGTCGGCGAAAAGACACTCTAATTAATGATAAAGTTAATACTGAATTAAAGAATAACTCTCAATATAATATTTAAAATAACAAACTACAGCGTACATTTACCCCAATGGTGTTTTTCCTTTTATAGAGGTTCTCTCTCAACAATCCGAGTTCTTTCCCTTCACATAAGTCGTAATTAGAGATGGATAAGACTTGCTTATGATTGGCCCCTATCTGAACTCTAAATCTTTATCTTTTATAATTGGAGTTTTGTTCAACTATTAATTTCTCATTCTAGGTTGAATTATGATCTTATTCCTTTCCATCCTAATGTGTTTAGAGTTGACCCTAGCAATCTGTTAAAAGCATACTGAATAGATAAATAATCTATCTAAATTTTATGGAATCATATATGGCTCAATATTGCTAATTAGTTGGCTATATGATTATCCAGGAATGTAGTCTCAAGGGGGATCGGCCTAAGCCCAAAAGAATTCACCTAGGGAGGTGACCCAACCTCTGTGATTAGGGGACCTATAAAGGACGTCCAATGGGTAACGAAAATATGTATTTTCTACACTTTATATGAGGTGATGATTTACTCTTGCTCATCCCTAAGGCAACAGTGCTGATGTACATGTGACTTGTTATTGAAGCGTTTTAACCCTGAATGAATACAAGGAATATAAATTATTACGGGATAGAATTTTGTCATTTCTATCCGTGGAGGATTCACCTAAGTGGGACTCGTTGTGAGGCCCCGACCGTTGTTATTCTCTAAAACTCTCATGAGAATCAAGATCTCCTTTTTATCTCCTTATGGGGTTCCAGATCTTTGAGTATGCAAGTTTCTATCTCCAAAAAGAGAAGACCTTCCTTTTGTTTTGTGTTTTGATACTTTCGAATTAATTTTGTATGAGTCACCAACGCTAGATCAACCCATTGAAGTATAAGGATTGAAAAAAACAAGAAAAAAAACAAGAAAACAACACTTTTGCCACAAACTTTACGGTCCTCTATCTAGCATATGAGGATCGGACCTACGAACTTGGGATGAAGCATAGATGTCAGTTTAGCCTGTTGTATCGGAGTGGTTCGTCATCAAAAGAACAACAATGGGTTGTCTGCAGATGATGATGATGATATCCACTCCTGGCTCGACATGGTTAACGAAAATGAACTCTCGAGATTCAGAAATATTTTCCTTCGTAATTAAGAAGTTGCATGGCTTTTAATAGCATTGACCCGCAAACTTTGTCTCATATATATTGATATTGTGAAAGTAACATGTGGAACTCTGGCTGAAATGGTCTAGTTCAAGACATAGTTCACTATGACTCTTCGTAAGAAAACTGTTAACATTAAGTGAGGTTCAAGTTCAAAAGGCACCTACATCTATTGTCCAATATAATAGTTGTTCAATTCTTATTTATCTAAATATTTTATTGAAGTTTTAAAACTTGTGAGGGACTTTTTGAATTTATGAAGTGTTTTAATTAGTTATTTGCCAACAAGTAACTTTTCAAGAGTCACAATTTGAATAGATGTGTTTTGTTTTAATGAGTTACCATCTAGTGTTGTGTCCTTATGAAAAGACACAACTCATGTCTATATATAGGGTTGAGTATCTAACGTATATTTCTACCAAAAAAAAAAAAAAAACCCAACATACGAACTTCTTCTTCTTCTTCTTCTTTCTCTTACTCTAGATTTTGCTTCCAAATTTTTTTAATGTTATTTGAGAAACTTCGATCGTAGATGATTCATTTTACTTTCGATGGATGCAAACATCGAGAAAGTTTGACCTTCATTTAGGATGTATAACTTTAGGAAAATTACATCGTGCCTCTCTAATCACAAGCCAAACTATAATTTTTTTTTCTATTCATCCTTTATAATTATGCATATTATACAATTATCAATTTTGTATTTGTGGAGTCTGGAATCAACTCTTTGAACTTCCCACTTGAATTCTGATAACCCTTCGTTAAGCTGCAAAACACTCAAACACTAGGTTAGTGTCGATCGAGTTTAGGTCTCCGGCGGCACTCTGACGATCAAATTAGCTTCTGAAAGAAAATGAAAGAAACATCAAAATTCTAGGTGTATGTGCGCGTACCTGAGGCGGCCGTTGCTATAGGTCATGTGAACCGTCATCTCACTAGATGTTGCTACGTGTCATTAATCCAATGGCTGAAAATGCAACGGTTCTTCTTCTCGCATTGTTGTTTTAAAATCTGTGCCAGGGTATAAATACAGAGAGTTCTAGAGAGAGAATTATGCGTCTCTCTCTAGAACTGAAACTTTGCTACAAATACCCCGCAATTGATTCTCTTTCCAGTCTCTGATTCACATTATTCCAAATCCATCTATAAGTTTCAAGTATGCGAATCCAATTCGCCTCTTCATCGTTGATTGCTTTATTTTCATGCCTTTTACATACGCGTTGACGCAATTTCTATGTTGATCATGAAAACTGTCAAACCATTGTTAATGCGACTATCAAATTAGCCCTAGAAACTAGTTGAGGGTCTCATCCTTTGACCAAGCCCCCTAGTGCTAGACCAAATCTTGATTAATGTAGTTTCTTCTATCTTTCACAACACCCGTGCACTGTTTAATAGGATGCTCGAGCTCAAAGTTGATTCTGCCTAAGTGTTGTCATCTGGCATTGACAAACTAAGGTCGAGTGGCTCTTTTGAGGCGTCAAGTGCTGAGGAGACACGCTGCACCAAATTCTTCTCAAATGTCGAAAGCTTGGCTGACTTTGGTCAAACCTACGGTATACCGGACGACTCCAAATAGACCTCATCTGGTCGGATGTGAGGCCTGAAGCCGACGATAACCGAATTATTATGCCCCTAATGGCTATATTCGAGGGGGAGGAGGGGGGGGGGGGGGTTGAGTCCTTATTCATCCCTTCCTTAGACAAGTGTTGTTCACCCTCAACTTCACTACATCCCAAACCACCATCAACTTCTACTGCACAGTGATGGGGATCATTAAACTTAGGGAAAGGTTTAACATTTCCTTTGAGATTGAGGACCTCTTTGGCATCTACTACTATATAGGCATGAACCGAGCGTCCACGAGGAAATACCTGTCTTGTCGAAATTGATCAGGAAATTGAAAGACTCGAATAAGTACGCCCATGATTTTATTACTGGTAGAGGAGAGTTTGAGTTTACTGTTGGCGAGTTGAGATAGTACCCCGTGCCAAGGGCTATCGGTCAGATAGATTAGTCTCGATTTTCTTGCTTTTTTCTCCATCTTTTAATGTTTTGTATTTGACATTCCATTTATTACAGAGCTAGGGTTGTCAATCGGTTGAGGAAAAGGGCACAACAGGTGCACATTGATCAAGTTCTAGCATATCGACGAAGGAGTGGAGGTGCACTCGGCTTCTCAAATACATCAACTCGTACCAATCCACATTGAGAGCTCGAGCATAATCAAATAGCCGAGCTAGTGTCAGCGGTTGCGATGACTCCAATGATCTGAAACAAAAGTGGATAGAGCGTCAAACTCTGAAAGTAGAGGCAACCCTCCTCTTGGCATTATATGTGAGCCGATGGATTAGCCCACCCCTAAAACCATTATTCCAATATCTTTCGGTACCAATTCTTCTAGTTACAGTCCTTCACCAAGCAATAGCATTGGTGATCCCAAGCTAAGAAAATTGTTTGCAGAGCTAACACTTGTAAAACTTGACATGATGGTGAGGAAAGCCAAGGATGCCCAAACCCTAGCGCTAATAGTAGGTGTCTCTCTTGCTGAGACAACTGTAACCTATACCGAGTCTTAGAATAGGCAACAGGGGAAGTAGGCCGAGGATCTGAGCTGAGTTAAGAAATTGAGGGTAAAAATGAAAGCCTTCACATCCCACTATGATCCCACTAGCCATGAAAATCGTGGGAGGTCCAATTATGATCCCACTAGCCATGAAAAACCAGCAGTGACCAGACGGACAATGCCAAGCCCTAGCACTTCACATCCAAAGAAATTCGATGATTGATTGTTGATGACCTAAGATTCAATCAACACAATAAAGAATACAACTTTTTCTCTAGCCAAAGGCATGCTATTACTGAAGGATGCCAAGAATCTACCAAAGGACCTCAAAGTAGATTTTACTGAGTTGACAAAGCTCAGTGTGAAGATATAGCCAAACTTAATACCTTTTCTTCCTGTATTTAATGATTTCTCCTACCCTTCACCTACTACTATACAGGCATGCACCCACTTGGTCACCATGAAACACTACCTTGCCAAGAATGAAAACGACCTCTGCAATTTGAGGGTGTAGTATGCCGATGACCAAAAGTCTCATGAAAAGACAATGAAAGGGCAAGACTTAGCCTAGATTGCTATAACTATGGTCCACGATCTAGTGAGGACGATAAAGCTGGAAGCCAAGACGAAGGTGGCTGAGCTATTGAGGAAGGTAGAGGAGGCGGACGAGAGGGGGTATGATGGTAGATTCAAGGATGCCAAAGCCAAGTACTTGCATCAAATGGAGGGCATCAATGCTCAGCTGATCACTACTGGAGGAGGCTTTTAAGGCTAGCTGGCTCCGGGCCATTAAGAAAGCCCATGTCCCAATCGAGTCTACACTCTATAGTGCCAACCCTCTTTACAAGGCTCTGGCCCTAGCTCCAAGCCCATCTGTTGTCGATGTTGATAACACCCCGACTGTTGATCCAACCGAGGGAGGTTATGTTCCACCATTTTCCGAGGATGTGATTGATCCATCACCCATCGAGGATTACGATATTCCACCACTGGCTCCACAGTGAGCTCAGACTTTGTAATCCAATTCTATAGAGTACCCAAACTATCAGTGGTTGGTATCGACTTATTTCATTTTTGTTCTTTTTTTTTTTTTTTTAACTATGAATGTTTGGCTGGTGTCGAAATCTTTGAATGTTTTGATTTATCGGATGTTTAAACTTTAAGTGTAGGAGCCCCTGCCCCCTAGTCAGAACCAAGCCTGGGAAGATGGTGACTATGAGTGCCCAGTAATACCACCGAGCGTGAGACCTTGAATTTTTTAAAAATAATTGGCACCGAGTTTCGAGAGAATGTTGAGGGACTATGAGCACGAACTCTAAGTTTTTATATAGTGGGCCTTGAGGGTGTGGCTTAGCAGCCACCCGTGCCCTATGATCGACATACTGCCGGATTGTGAGGTCCTTAGTGATAACCGATGAGTAGCACTTGGAGCAGTTCCAAAGGAGTCTAGGCTTGAGTGTTCGAAAATTCCACCGTACATGCCTATGCCCGACTATTCCATCAGTTTGATTGAGGTACCACAATACGATTGTATTTGAAGATAAAAAATGATCACACGATAAGGAATGAAATTGACAAATTGAATTGATTGATAATAAAATATATACAACTGGTGGCCTTCGGCCTTACATACTAATGATACAACTTCCTCAATATTTGGGCATTCCAGGGTCTGGGGACGGGGGTCCCATCTAGTTCCTCCAGCCAGTATGAACTGACTCCAAAAATCTTTTGTTACTCAGTAGGGACCTTCCCAATTAGGACCGAGCTTGTTCATTTTCTGACAACCGACCACTTTTCTCAGGACAAGATCTTGTGGCTTGAAAGGCTGAGACCGGACTTTCTTGTTTTAGCCCTTGGACAGCTCATGTTGGTAGGCAACTAACTTGATTCTTACCAAGTCTTGATGTTCTTCAGCCAAGTCCAATGCAGCAGAGATGGACTGGTTATTACCGTCTGGATGGAAGTCCTCAGTTCGCATTGTAAGTAGACTAGACGCTAGAGGTATGATAGCCTCCATGCCGAAGGCCAGCAAGTAGGTTGTTCGGCTTGTTGACTTTCGAGGCATTGATCAGTAGGCCTAGGGACGTTGTGGATCTCCTCAGCCGATCTTTCCTTAGCTACTAAGAGCCTCTTCTTAATTCCTCCGAGGAGTATCATGTTGGAGGCTTCGACTTGTTCGTTGTATTGAGGGTAGGAGGGAGTTGAATTGAAGAACTAGATTATGTGCCCGGCATATAAATCCTTGAAGCGATCCCCCACAAATTGATTGTTGTTGTTAGAGACAAAAGCATACAAAATGCTGAACCTAGAGATGATATTCCTCCACACGATATTTTTGATTTGCTGTTTACGTCATTGATTCAGAAGGGTTTGAAAAAGCTGGATTGATTACTGAGGTGAGAAGTTGAGTAAATCGCCCACTGTGATCGCCAAAATATGGAGTCTGGAATCCACTCTTCGAACTTCCCGCTTGAATTCCAATTACCCTTCATTAAGCTACAAAACACTCAAACACTGGGTTATTACCAACCGGGATTGGGTCTTCGACAAACAGTTTGAGAATCAAGTTAGCTTGTGAAAGAGAATGAAAAAAACTTCAAAATTCTGAGTGCGCATGCAGTATTTATAGAGGGAGTGACCAAGAGTTTGCCGGAAGCATCAGCCAGAGACGTCGTGCCGTGGGCCGCCAAATATCCTTGTCGAGCTTTCTTGGTCCAACGAGGACAAATCTATTTTTGTGCCTAGCCCAACACAAATGAGTCTGAAGAGATCATGGACTGAGTACCCACTATACTACGGATCCAGCCTACTACATGTTTCTTAATTTTTAGAATAAATTATTATAACAAAAATTGGCATGAAACCAACGTTTTTGGTTTTGCTTTGTTTTTGTTAGGGTGATGAGTCACTTGGGGCGCATCGAGTGTCTGCTGTTGCTCTTCTGGGTTTGTTCCCAATATGTCTTATTCAACACAAATAAAATAAAATAAAAATTCATTTAAAAATTATTTTCTAAAAATTCCGTCATCATGTTGTCAGCATATTCGAATTTTTGCGAACGTGTTTTGAGTCTTTAATTGGTAACAGCTTTTCCATGTGTCAGTCTCACTTTGGTTTAAATAGCTTCACTCTTTTAATATTCTCTTTTAGGACCAGGCCAGCTGTACGCAGTGTCAAGTAAAGTCTACTGTACGTTAAAATAATGTTATTTTAGTGTACAAAATATTATCCGAAAAGTAAAATATTGATCGAATAATTTTCAATCAGTATTTTACGCACCAAAATAACATCATTTTGACGCGCAACACATTCTACTGTGCACAATACACAACAGCCTCTCTATTTCCCTCTTGTAGACGATTTCTTGTTATTTAAAGAAAGAAAACAGCCAATAACTCATTTGATGATTCAATTCATTCATTTTACAATTTTCCTTATTTATTATTCATTGTAAATTTAAATTGATCGAATATCAATATTCATTCTAACGGAACATATTTGTTACAAGAAAATAGATAGTCAGACTCTAATTATCTCTTTTTTCTATTAAATATGACTCGAACAAATTTGTACTGATGTTCAACTAATCAAATTTCATAAGACTTACAAAATAAATAGCTCGAATCGTAACGATTGATTGTTTTCACTGTGGGACGAAAATCAAATTAATTGTGCTTTTGTTGCATAAGGCACGCAGCATAACAACTAACAAGGGGTGCCTTTATGTTATTTGGTGACCAAATTCGTAGTGAAACCCTTCAAAAGATTAATATATTCACCGGCTTCACAACTTAAATATACCCAAAAAAAATCCCAATCTAGTTGAGATTCTTATTATTAAACTTACTTATTTTAGTACTACACAGTTATCAACATGCATATGTTTGTGCAATATATTAAACTTACTTATAGTTATGCTTATGTTAGGTATATATAATATTATATCTGACGCACTATACTAAAATCGTATGCAATTGTTTGTGCGTAAAATTTCTTATTGAAAAATTTAATTCCTCAATTTGTAGTCGAACGTAGCATTTTCACTCACTTGGAACCTAATTTTTGCAAGATAAATAACCGTCAAAGGACCTTCCTCTTATAATCAGACAATAAGACACTATAATAATTAAGTTATTATTCATTGCAAAATAACTCTAAATATAATATTTGCAATAATAAATTATAGTGTACCTTTACCACAAGGGTATTTTTGTTTTTACTATGTTGTCCTTCAACAATCTTAGTCCTTGTCCATCTCTTAATTTCTCATTAGAGATAGATTAAATTTACTTATGATTAATCCCTAACAAGATAAATGTTGTCCGGACAGTCCGAACCCTTATCTTTTACGGTGTATTTGTTAGCAACTAAAATTATGGAAGAGATATAACGGATATCGTAGAAGGGAAAATTTATTATAGAGGTGTAAATACCAAGGGTTTGCTTGAGTATTTTTTGAGGAAACGGATATATATAGTAGATATAAGTATGTGGATGGTATTCTCGTAATTAATAATGATATTGGCGTAAATAGAAGGAGGATATGGAAAGGGAATACAATATAGGTAGGGTGAGGGGTGTCCAAATTTTATTCCCTTGAGGAGGATAAAATTTGGACCGGTCAAAAGCCATTAACAAATCCCAGATATAATAATCCGGATTGTCATATCCAGAGTCTAAATTTTACGCCTCTCATTTGACTGCTACCAAACAGGGCCTTACAATTATAGTTTCATTTAACGATCCGGATTGTCCTTGTACAATTACAACGATCCGAATTGTCCCTGTACTTCTCAACCTAATCTGTTTAGAACTGATCCCAAATTATAAGAATTTAGTATTTATCCTATGTTCAGTCTATATTATTTAACTGTTTTTCTCTGGTCGACAAATAATATTTTTTTCTTGGTAATATGTCTGTGCATAAGAGTACTTTTTGCCGAGCTAAACCCTTGCCTATGCTCAATAGAAACCATAATTATGTTTAATTTAATTTTATCTGTTTTAGTAACAAACATCATAAAGAGTTGCAACAAATAAATGAAAAAAAAAAGTATTAAAAGTTGAGCCATCGCAATCCGAATTTAGTTCAATTATCTAGAAACTTCAAAAGTCTACTGACTAGTTCATATCTCCATGAATAGCAGCCAGGAAAAAGTATTTTCAAAAGGCTAGCTTTGGTCAAAAAGTTCACAGGCCAAAAAATGACCAATCGATAAATGGAACCCTATGCTTGTACAAAAGATATATTATATGTACCAAGATACTTACCGATCAAGGAAACGAGGAAAAGGAAACATTACTAGGAAATAGAAATAATAGGAAATTACAATATAATATATTAAAATGCCTCGAATTTCTAAGACGTTAAATAAAAGAGATTGTCTAAATCCACAATCAAATTTTTATTTCATAAATAGTAAAATACGAGTTTGAATTAGAAAATACTGAAATAAAAAGAAATACATTCTGAAATAGAATTATAGAGCACTAAAACCCTAATCTACGTAAACCACAGTGCAATTAGATCTTACACTGGAATGGTGTCGTTGGTGACTGAAAACTCGGGTTTCTCTTGTTTATTTTCCGTACCTGATGTGAAATACTAGGGGTGGAAAAATTTACACCATAGACTATGAGCCTTGATAAATATTTTTACTCGTAAGTCTCAATTTATGTATATGACAAAATATATGATGCTCATTTACACGAAAAGCAATAACACATACGTACAAAAATAAAATATGAATTAAATTGATTACCGAGACAATACCAAAAATTAAAGAGTAATTTTTGAGTTAATGATATTTCTCAAGAGCATGTTAAAATCCGTTGTAAAAACAATTGGGACGCCGACATCATTCCATATTATTCATCAATAATGAGGTGGGGGTGATGATGAGTGAGGGGCAGTGATCCAATGTGGGTGGACCCATAGAAAGCTAAACTACCCGATATGCTTTTTGGACAAAACCATGAGTAATGGTGGTTTCGGGTGGTGTGATTTGGTGTGGGTGGAACTATGATAAGGAAGAGAAATTGATCATGTGTGGGTTAAACTACATAGTAAGGTGGTGATGCACATGTATATATTATATGTAAATACATAGTATGAATGCAACCTATATATCTAAGCGTGCCGTTTAAATGTTTAGGTGTACATGGATTTAATACGTGATTTGAAATACCTATAATGATTTTAGATACACAAAATTTTAAATCAATACTCAAATTAAATTTTTACAACGATAGTACCTTTATTAATAATAAAATTATTTTATTACCGATTTAAAAATACTAGTCTTTACGACCTATCTCCCTTAAGAAATTTTGTCTTTGAAATTCAAAATAGATGGTCCGAAGAGCTATAGTGAAGTGGAAGTTTTGCGTTCTCATGTTCCTATTCAGATGTTGTAATGTTACAAGACATTGACAAGTTGACTCTCTTCCCTCGCACTAGTTCCATATATTAGCTTATTCTTCTAACAACTTGTCTTTCGTGAATTGTGCTTGTTGTGTTGGATGTGTTAGGTATTCCTCAGCATTGATATGTGAAATGTCTACGGCTTCTGATGAGTGATGGATGTAGCGTGGTCTTGTAGATAGTTCGGCCTATGATAGTTGTCATGACAAGGCCTCTAGGGTTAAAATGAGCGAATCTTTCCGAAAGAGTTACACCACATCGAGTGTGATGACTCGAGGTTCAAGAAAGGAGTCGTACAAATTTGAAGAAAGACTTATGACATTAGTTTGTGATTTCACATTGCAGAACCAATCTAGATATCTTTCATGAAACTATGTCAGCTAAACGTGTTTCAAATCAGTGATCTAACAAAGTTGTTGGCATCATGGTATAAGAATGTCTGACAAGGACAAAATCTTATTACAATGGAAGAATTTTATCGTCTCCAAAGGATTTAAAATGAAATGATTAATGAGTATACCTTCTCGAAAAGAAAAAAAATGTCACAAAGCTTGAATGTTTAATGATTTCAATAAATCCAGTGGGGCTTGATTAACGAGTTCAAGACTTCACTAAGAAGAAGACGTAAATATGTGGTGGCAAGAAAGGGTGGACATGTAATAGATGGGTGTTTCCAATTGGCCGAGTGTCATGACCCATCCCGAATTAGAGTGGATTAGTGACCAACCAGTAAGTCTAACTCACTAAAGTCTCTATGCAAATAAGAGTTTATGGATACCTATCTGTCTTCTATGTTAAACCATAAAGGTTAATCAGAGTTAGAGAAACATAAAATTAATTAAAAGAAATAACTCAGAATGATGTGCATTAACCTGTCATTCAAAATTAACGAAACAAAACATAGCTTATATTACATCATCAAAAATGGTCAACTGTGGCCTATACCACACTAGTTTTACATACAAATACGTGTCTATAAATGTAACCCAAAAAGGTGCAGTAGTCTCCGTCTGTCCTTAACGTCTACCTGGATCCTGCTCCTAACCTGGGTCATGTTGCATTGGAACATTCATTAGTATAAAGCTAGTATGAATCTAGATGCACAAATACTATAGGTTTATTATGTTCTAATCTCATTTATTTGTAAACAAACCCAAAAAGTATAGAAAATCCTAAACCAGAATCTGAGAAAAACGAAAATTCGCTCGAGCGGCTTAGAGCTCACTATAGAGTGGCTTGTTGAAAAATAGGTAATTTTGACAAGTTGTTTGTTGTCTTCTGGTTATGTTATGATGTTTTAGACTCTGTTTAATGGATTGTTTAGTACTATTTAGAGACTCACACATCACACATGTATCCACTATGGATTGTATGAAATTGTTGAGATTATGTCGAACCTATGGAAGTTAAGCATTTTTACGTATTGTGAATATAATAGGCATTGTGTATTGTATACATGAGATGTGGTTGAGGATACTGTTGTTGTTATTGTGGTTGTTTCCGGGTTCAGCTGTTATGCTGCCCAAGGTTTGTGGGACAATTGTGTAAGAACCGAGACGTTAAAGAATTGATGATTCTGAATAAGAAACTTGGTATGTGAATTGGGATTACTTGGAGAAAACCTAGAAATGCATTAGGGACACTAGTTCGAATGACACCTGAATAAGGCATCGGAGGGTATTGGATGTGCGTTATAAAGTAGAGAACACGTAGAAACTTGTGAAAGAAGTTTAACGAGAAATGATTAACCTAGTGTGGTTGGCCTGGTGTGACATGTTTTGTGTGATATGAGATATCCGTTGTGAATCAATTTAAGGGCCCTTACTTGGAGGAGTTGGAGACGTTAGAGGGTGACTTCGGGGACGTCTGCGAAGGCAGCTCAGGATCCCGAGAGAATGACGGCTAGAGTTCTACGCGTCTTTGAGTCTATTAGGAGAAGTGACTAAAGTACGTATAAACTGGGCCTACTGACGTCATGTTCGCGGGATCTAGATAGGACGGGGTAGGTATTGACTTGATAGAATGGTGGAAGGTTCTTTTCTCGTCGGGTTATGATTAGAATTATAATCCTCAGGTAGGCAAAGACTGGTGAATGCTAACTAAGAGCCTTATGCTAGTATCTAATGGAGGATATGGTATACTCCACGATATACCTAGAAACACTAAAAGACCTAATAAGACTTAATAAAACTTACCAAGGTGTTAGTGTCTTTCGCTTGTTAATTACTGTTAAGCTTTATTCCATGAATGTTATCACATCTGTTTAGCATATATATATGTGTGTGTGTGTGTGTGTGTGTGTGTGTGTGTGTCTGTGTTATCTGATGTATCACCTGTGGATTTGGTCTTTCGGGTAACTTTATTTACTAAGTTTAATTACTCATTGGTGCAACTTCTCTGTCCTTGATATTTCATACCAGATGGAGGTGAGCGGACAGAGGAGCAACCCACACCAAAAGTGCCAAGTGTCAATGGAGGGGAGCAGTTCGCCTGGACATCGTACCCTCAGTTTAGCTCTGATATTTCTCTATTTTAGTGCTATGAAATAAATATTTAAATATATACCCCAAGGGGTAATTTGGTCATCTTAAATTATGCACTCTTGAACTTGAGTTTCGAGTTTAATTAATAATAATTTGGGATATTTCTCTTTAAATAAAATAAGATTTTAATTGAACTATTTAATGTTTCAAGAAATCGAGACGTTACATTCGAAGTAATAATATTATCAGATAAAATTATATATTTTATGTTTTTAATTTGATTAATAAATATATTAAATCAACAAATAATGTTATTTGACTCGCCTATTAAGAAAATAATTTTATCTCTTAGTTTTGAAACGATAATTTTATTAGGTAACGTTACTTGTTAATGTTTATCAGTTAACATTATCTGTCACTTTTAACATATATCCTAACAAACAACGTTATTTGTTAATTTTCGAAGTAATAATATTATCAGATAAAATTATTTTTTTATATTCATGGGCAAATCCGTCTATAAAAGGATTTCATGCATTAAATTTTTTTAAGTAATAGACCATGAGTGATAAATTAAATTAACATATTTTTGATGGTCCAAATCAGCCCAAATTTATTCTTTTGACTAATTTTTGAAAAAATGAAATGGTTCCTAGTTACCAAATGGTGGCTTGCCCATATAAAACGAAAGGAAAAACCCAGGAAAAAAACACAAGGCGAAAAAAGAAAAGTATAGAGCTTACGAAAAATTAGCATAAAACCATCTACGAATCAATATTGTATTTTTATTTCTATACTTTAATTTGAGAGCATCAAAATAATATACTTTATTAAAAGGTGAAGGTGGCTTATCTATAAATTTACATCCCGACTCACCTCGCATTGTGTTATGTAGTTGAACGACTTGTTTTTTCTATATATTTTTTAAATTAAAATACACTCCAAACCTCAAATATTTTTGTTAATTTTTCTTTAAAAGTCATTTTTAAATAATTGTTAAAGAGTAAAGCAACAGAGAAGAGACAATTGGGGGCAGCGTGCGTTAGGTGAAGGTGGTTTGCGTCCTGACTCCAGAGTTGGTTTAACACAGCCTGTGAGACTGCAGTGCCCACCTTCATTGAATTTTTGTTTTTGTTTTTTATAACCAAGGTATCCAGTCGGCTTGCAATTAAGTTAGAGTAAAATTTGAAATTGTTTTCATATAAATTATCGACTAGTCCTTGAAGTTTTGGATGAAAACGACTGAGTAAATTCTACAGTAGTCTTAAATATTAAGTCGTTGAATTTTAACCGGAGAATGTTTAGATTTACAACTCATTTGCTCTGCCATTTGCACGATTCCTTGGAGTTTGAATTTCTTTTTTGTTGAATAAAGACATGAATGAATAAAGACATGAAAATGAGGTGGTCCTCGATCTCGTTCCAACTCATTTTTTCTGTTTTTGCCTCCCCTGTTTAATTTATCCTGTGGTCAAAACAAAACACCTTACTAGCCATTGGCAAGGGATTCAAACACTGCCTCTTCTCTCTCTCTGTCTCTCTCTGTCTCTCTCTCTCTTCCATTCTCTCTCCCTTTCTTTCTTTATGCTGTTACCCACTTGCATGTTCCTCATACCCCCACCATCATTATACCTTTTTGAGTGCTGACTTGCTCACTTGATAAATTTCTCAATGAATCTAAACATCTAAATATTTCTTGAGAAATTCAAACTCGTGATCTCACAAAAGCAAATTTCTTCAGGATCAGTTTGTTTTTCTATCGCAAGAAAATATCAATTATCATAAATATAAAAAGATGTAATTATTACAATAGAAAAATTACCGCATAAAGACAGTTTAAAGAGTAACCATCTAGGAAACGTAGATATCTACACGAGGATAGGAATACGGATACAATAAGCTTCGGGTACGGTCATACAACAAAATTAAAAAAATTTGGATACGAATAGGTCAGGAATACGACTATAATTTTTATTTTTATTTATAATTATCGGTTATGTATTATGCATAAAAAGGAACCAAGAGAACTAGAGGAGTGGTTGAATTACTAATAACATTATACCTAGGCAAATGTCTAAAAGTCATTCAAAGTAAAAGAAAGTGACAAAAAAATACTACAAAATATTTAATACATGTGAAAAATTTAAACCAAAAGGTCATAATTTCTACTGATATCAACTTTAACATTCAATTGCATCTCCTTTGCTTCAACGGTGAATATCACGGCTTTTATATCTGGCTCATTAAGAAAAATACTAGCAACTTAAAATATACGGGCACCTTGAATTGAATCAAACACATCTCCTTTCGTATCGCTAAGTACTCGAAATTAAAATGATTTAATTTTAATGTTGGATATATATTTGGCGTATCCGAAACGTATCGAGTCGTATTGGTATTCGAGAAATATCCGATATGTATACGTGACTAGTTTCGGACTCTCCGTGCTTCATAGGTAATCATTGACCCTTCTAGTGTTGCTACTCGTTAGAAACTTAACCTACTCTCTCAACCTTTTATATTTTTTTTTGTAGAGGAAACTAAAACATCAAAAAAAGAGCTAGCAAGTTGTTAACTCCACATATCCCACGGAAGATCCTAAACAGATGTGGAATCAGGAATGAAATTCAGGGGTGGCAAAATTTGAACACATATATGTTCTAAGTTAATCGTCCATAACACAAAAGAAAAAAATTCACACGTTGTAAGGTTAACTTTATCTAAAAATCAAATCAAAATATACATATCCTATGAATAAAAAAAATACAACATGAACACCTAATTAATATTAAAAATTCATAATCAATAATTGAAACACAGTAATTAATAATCAAATAACCAACACCTAGTAATAAAAAAGGGAGTCCCTACATCATATTTTTTTTCTTGGTGAGCACCATAATAACAAAAAAAATTAGTGTGTGATCCTGGGATATCGTCACGCGATGCTCGAATACTCTCCATCACCATATATTCATTTATGTGAGGGTTAATACTAAATGTAGGCTTAATACTAAATATAGGAGGATGGAAGATGATGGAAGCTCTCAGTGAGTTTAATTTGCATTCATCTACATCAAAGCCAGATGCTTTGCTTTGTGTCATGAAAGTTATGCCGACGCTACACCGAGAGATATTAAAAGTGCAGACGCTTGATCAAGAGATGGATTTTTTCAAGCATCGTCTGACGTCAAGAGTCACTCTAGTAGGTTGGTCTATACATGAAGATGGAAGTTTGAGATTTCAAGGCAGGGTGTTTGTTCCTGATTTTGGGACGCTATGGGAATTAATACTGAAGGAATTCCACAAATCGAGTTTTGCCGTACACCCAGGAGGTAACAAGATGTACCCAGGTTTGCGGATGTGGCAAGATTCGTTTCTACATGCCTTGTTTGTCAACAGATTGAGACAGAGCATAATTTGAAAGTTTAGAAAACTGAAGAGGACGAGATGAATTTATCAGAACCATAACTATACTAGTAACAGTCCGATGGTTTAACCTAATGTGTCATTTAAGTTGCTTTTGATTAATGATAATTTATGACTTGAGTTATTAGTTTTCGAAACTATTTAATGAGCTAAATTTTAGGTAGATTATTTTACCAGCAATTAATAAATATTTTAAGAATTGAACGCTTTATTGTTATATTGAAAATTTTATTTAACTACTTAATTAAATATCTTTTTTTATAACATACCATAAAAATATGGGGCGTTATATGGGGTGTCCCAATATTACTAAATAATTACTCGTAATATAGTACTTAAAGTAAAAAATTAAAAAAAAAAGGATTTTGAAATTTAGGGGTGACATGCGCTACTTTCCCCTTTGCAAGGGTATGTCCCTGACCCTAAACACGTAAAAAATACCCTGACATCCGGGTTGACTCAACGGGAATCAAAAGTTCTCCAATTTAATCAAAACTACCTGACGTACTTGGTCCCTGTTGTGTGCTGCTCACAGCAGGTATGTTGCGCATTAAAACGACGTCAAAATATTATCCAAATAGTAAAAAACTGACCGAACAATATTTGGTTAGTGTTTTGTACGCCAAAACAACGTCGTTTGACATGCGTCACACGCTGTTATGAGCAATGCACATCAGCCTCCCTATTCGTGACACACATAGAAACACATCAGAAAACAAAAAATTACGCAACGTTAAACCCGGAACTGTAAAGTCATTAGAACCGCGTGCAGGATACTCGAACACCAATAAAAAAATAGGAAAAGGTTTTAAAAAAAAAAAAAACCTGAAATCGCGTTCTTCCTCCAGCGACGAATATCTGTTTAGCCCAACAGTTTCACATTCTCCGCCAGGAAAAAAGATTTGTTTGGTGCGAGTTATATATTGTGCACCCTTTTAACTATTTTCTATCATTAATATAGGGTATATCTAGACGTGAATATAGGGGAATGTTGAAGTTTACATTATTTTGCAAATATTTTGGAGGAATCCTTATTTAGTTACCGATTAGTTTTCGAGATCTTAGGTATAAATTAACGACCAGGTAAACTCTTCAGTGGCTCCAAATATTAAGTTGCAGAGTTTCGACTACAGAACGTCTGGGTTTACGACTCTTCCACTTTACCACTTGAACAATCCATCACGAACCATATCTCCAAATATTTTTAGTGGAGCGATACGGTCCCAGAAAACTTTTTCAAAAAATATTCCCTAATTTAAAATCAAGAGTTAGGAGTTATTGAGATTAATTAAAAGCTTACACATTCAAGTAAATTTAGTCCATTCATTTTGAATTATGAAAAGTTTTCTTGAAAAGTTTTATGGGACAAAAAACATTCTATTTTTTTTAATCGTAGTACAGTTTCCCAAATGGAAGTTTCTTTTTCTTGATTCTTTACTCTATTTTTAGAAATTATCTTTACCGATCAGTAGCGCGTACAATGAACAACGAAGAGTTCTAGGATTATAAGTCAACTGTGACGAAAAATATGTAGGAGAATTTTTAATTACAAATTTAATATAATAAATAAAACAATAAAACTCACTATTGCTCATAATAAATGGTTGATAAAATTGCACAAGAGTTTCATTATAAATACTATGATTTATAATTTTCATTCATCTAATATTCATCGTTCGTCCTTAATTCAAGAAAATGCATCAATAGAATTAAGATGGTACTAGAAATGACAAGTTATATGACCACTCACCTTATTCTTATCTTGTCGTCGCCTGATTAATTGAGTACATGTCCTGATATATATATTTGTTGATTGAAATTGGGTTTAAACAATAAATAGTAATTTTTTATATAGGAGTTATGATTGAGATTGATGTTTGGTAACCCCACCCCATTACTTGGCACTTACTTTTTCATTACATTACTTCAATCATATATTAGAAAGAATTAATAAATTAATATGGGTGCCAAAACTATTCTCTCTTTAAAGATCGTTGTATCGATCTGAAAATTCGAACCGTTTTGTGTATTTTGATAAATTTTAATTTATAAATTTTTGTATTGAATTTATTTAGTAATTATCGTGATTATTTGGATAGCCTAATGTCTAAATTCGTTGAACCTACGAGTACTTATCATGTTGGGTTGTATTTGTTTGGGTATATTTATATATACTAGATTATTATTATTCTTATTTTATTTGTCATTATCCAATCATATATTGATCAAGAATATATGAATCATAATCGGATTCTAGTTCCCTCGTACGAATTCTGATCAGGTCCTATTTCCTTCCCTTTTCTTCATATATACAACACTTCCCTTCTTGCATATTTTTCGGATTGCGCATATCAGGTTGCCAATTTCGAGCAGATAACCTCTATTTTCTATTTTTTATTTTTTATTTATGTTGATCTCGATCTTGTCTCTCTCTCTCTCTCTCTCTCTCTCTCACACACACACACACACACACACACACACAGACGCCCGATCTCTCCTGAGCTCTCTCTTGCTCTCTCTTGCTTTTGCCTCTTGCTCTCTTTCTCTCTCTCCCTCTCTCTCCCCCTAGGGTTTCGTTCTCCCTCCTTGTTCACTTTCTTCCTTTCTATTTTATTTATTTATTTATTTTTATATTGATTATCTTTTATTATTTTTTATATTCAGATTTGCGGGGTGGCTCTGTGTGCGGTGATTAATCAGTTGTGTGAGGGTGATATCAATTACTTGTGATAGGAGAAATGTAGTGTAATGGAACCGAAACCCTAAGTATATGCCTGATCTATGTGTAATTTAATGGAAGCATATTTTTGCATATAGATATCGCAAACATGTTTTTTGTGTGGATCTGATGGTAAATATGTGTTGGATTAGATCAGATATGAACCCCATTCGGGGTATTTTAAATGTACTTCCGCAACAATGATGAGTTTTAATAAATGTTATTATTATTTTTAAATGTTTTCTTAGTTAGCAAATCATTTTAATAGAGTTTTCTTAACATTGCCGAAAATCGAAGCTTTACAACTGGGTATGAGAGTATAGGTTTAATCATCTCTGTGAGCTTAGGTGTAATGGGTAGATAACAATTTCCGAGAGTTTTTCAGTTTAGTTAGACTTACTATATATACTATATTATCATAAGCCTAAAATATATTTATGTTTTGATGTTCAATTCTGCGCCAAAACTCAACGCCTTTATCGATTTTGACGCGAAGCTAGTTGACTTTTTCAACTCTGGCAATTTTATAGTGGATCTAGAAGAGAAGGATATGGAAGAGGACGATATTGAGGAGGATCAAGAACAGCAAGAAGAAGAAAAAGTCGTTAACATTACTCTACAAGAATGACCATCAGAATGGGAGCTGTGGGATGGCAACTCCTCTTTCGCGCTAGGGACGTTGGTATATGCCAGGATCACATAATTAGTATGATGTCGGTGGAAGACATATTCAAATCCTTACTACCTTGAGTCTGTAACCGTTTTGTATTGCTATATGAGACTCTATTGATTGGAGATATAGCTTGTACTGTACCATCTTCTTGGGTAGAACGCTAGAAGCCTCATGATGAGGAGCAAATCATTTCACCATAATTAGATTTGGATTTCATCGGTTTTGACAACCTACACCAAGACACTAATAGTTGTCAAGGAGATCGCCTTATGCAATCAGTGGCTTCATCAAGAGATGTACGACATGGTGTAGTGGCACTATTATAGGAAGACCAAAGTGATGTGGGACGGGGAGGAGGAGTAGAGAGTGACAGTGGAGGTTCCTCACTTGTTTTGAGGAGAGAGAGAGTAGGATAGGGAGGTTATACATAGCGTTGAGATGACTAGGATTAGAAAGTGAATACCACATGTAATGTTATTTGTCCTCTTCACATGATTATAGGCTTTGTTCATAGAATTGTACTGAGATGTTCTTTAGGGATAAGATTATACGATGATGTGCATCATGACTTTCCAAATTAAACTCTTCTTTTATGAAAAAGGCAATAGTTAGATACCCCTGGCCTGTCACCCCGATGCTATATTATAAATCTTACAAGGATAGGAGTCGATACCAACGACTACATAGTCAACTACAACAACATAAAAAAAATGTTCTTTAGGGGTAAGATTATACGATGATGTGCATCATGACTTTCCAAATTAAACTTTTCTTTTATGAAAAAAGCAATAGTTAGATACCCCTGGCCCGTCACCCCGATGCTATATTATAAATCTCACAAGGATAGGAATCGATACCAACGACTACATAGTCAACTACAACAACATAAAAATTGCCAAAGACGACAACGTCATCAAAGACAGCCAAGCCAACAACGATCACACTTATGACAATGGTCTGATCACCGACACTAGAAGTATCAACGACGTTACTTAACTACTGCGAGCTTTCATTGCGGTACCACAAGTGTAGAGGTCGTATCAACCCTACCATTATGGCCCAATGAATTGAAGCATGTTGCTTCTAGAATTCTATAGATACCGATCACCGACTTTCTTCAGGAAGCCAAACTTGACAGACGTAGTAGATCGTGAAATTGCTAGAAGTGCTAGGAAAAAATGCTAATGGAGGTCGAATTGCTTCGAGAACTTACCAAAATCAAGAAGAAGCAAATCACTAGTAGAACATGATCAAAACTACCAACAACATGAAGACAACGACTCGGAATCTATTTAAGATTCTCTTTTGAGACCTGTCAAACAAGCAATAGCTTAAGAAATCGTAGAGCTGTAGCAAGGATCAGCAAAGGCAATACTGTATGCTGCCTGATTCGATACATTATGATGACATACCTTTACCATTCTTCCGATCGACAAGATAAGAGCTTGAAGACTCGAGTGGGGACTTAACCTCACTTATCGAAATGATGTTATGTTGCAACAGTTTGAGAAAATTGACTCGAGTTGTGAGTACCAGTCTCACGCTAGAGAGAGAAGCATGGAATTCCTGACAAATAAGGGATCAAAAAGGAAGAATAATCAAGAAGCATGAGCACCAATCAAGAACATCAACGACGGCTACACCAATGATAACAAGGATCTTGTTCCCAACGACCCTGCCAATAAAACAATCCAAGGCCATGGCTACACGTCACCTCGCCATTAGAGGACCAAAATTTTGTACGAGTTAGAGATTTGTTTGAACTGCGACATTCGAGTCATCAATCATATCTGCATAAAGTGATTGTCCGGCCATCGAGTCGTACCTTACTATCCTTGGAATATCATAACCACTTATTCTCCTGACAGGATGTTATCAACTTAAGGGGAATAGATGAGATTATCGTCGCCATCTTCGTGTAGTTTGTGTCACTCGACTAACTATGTACAATGATTATTCCTCTATTAACCTTCCTATTCAATAGTTCATCTCCATTTCAATTCTCCAACTAGCTAATTTTTAATTCTATTCGATATTACCTTGAGGTAACCCTTCACTCTTCCAAACCTTAGGTTTAGAAATTCAAGCTTGATTTTGAATTGTTGGAAGTCTCGTATCCTCAAACACCGCATCTTCATGATATTTCTCTTTCTTGAGCAGCGTATTCTCAAAAATTATTTTGTCTTTACTATTTCTTAGCTGATAAAACCATATTGCATTATTTCGGCTTGCTCTGCTATGCGAAAAATTCCTTTTATCTATTCACATACCTGGACATTTGAGATCATAATCAGAATGACCTTTCGTTCTTCAAAAACTTTGAATTTGCGAGTCCAACTTGTGCTTAATTTTGAAAATGCATATGTATGCCAATACATAAACCGTGTTGCACTTCTTTTCTTCCGTGTTGCATATTCCTGGAAATTATTTCTTTTAAATTGATGAGATTCAATCCTTGGAATCTCATTGGCATAATCTGTCATGATAAGATTTTGTCTTCATGAGCCAATTTTATACTTGACTCTTTTCCTGGATAATTAGATTTGGATGCTTAAGTTGAAACACTTTTGACCGACATAGTATCAGAACATATATCCAAGTTAGTTTAACCTCTCATCTTTCAAATCATTGATCTTCTTACAATTTAGTTACATCTGCTATGCAAGTCCTTATTTACAATTAATGGTCTTTCAACCTAGGGTATCCATTTGGTTTAACCCGGTGATCCAATCCTCAAACATTGTGATGCAACCCATCAATTAATATTGATTAATTTAAAAAACTCTCTCTCTCTCTCTCTCTAAAAATATACACTCCCATCTCTTTCTAGTTTCAAGTTAGTATGTTTTTATTTAATTTTTTTTTTGTGGAGGGGGAGAAGGAGGGAGGGGAGAGATAACTGCCTCCTCCCTCCCTCTCCCTTTTCTATCTCTCTCTCGATCTTCTTTTTCTCACTGTCCTTTCCTTTCTCTCTAGCTTCGTCTACTTTATTTAAATCTATCTTTGTTTTCATTATACCCTCAAGTTTTTATTTTTTGGACAGATTCTAGTATCGGCGGTGGTGGATCTGAAAGCCTAGGAAATTTGGGAGGACAGCGTAGGTAGCATGGTGAATCTGATGTTTTGGGTATTTGGGAGGTCGCTGGTTGCAGTGCGGGAGATTTTAACAGCAAACTTTCAGCTCTGGGGAGTTTTTAACAGCCATCAGCATGTGGATAAATAACTAATTGTAACAGATGTGAGAGGTACATATCTTGGTCATATAAAAAAAATACTGCTTGATTCAAGTAGTGATTCATAAAACAGTTTATGTCAGCATTTTGAACTACTACTTGTATCAAGTTTTTTTTCGGTAATATTTTGAGCTGATTTCTCGCGGGTACCCTTAAAAACATGTTTTAAACACATTGAACGGTTCGAATCGTTAAAATTTAATCAGGAATAAAGAGTTTAGATGTTAATCTAATATTAATCTAAAAAAGTGTTGGTTGATGGAGCCGGCCACAAAACTAATTGTAACATACGTGAGAGGTACATATCTTGGTGATATAAAAAAGAAAAAAGAAAAAAGAAAAAAGAAAAAAGAAAAGTGGACCCATGACTTTAGAAACTATAACTCATAGAGTTTCACCCTGAAGTAGTTAATTATAGAGATGAAGTGGGTTTGGATTGCAAAAAAGCTATAATTAATAAACTATTACCTGATTTACCGTACAGTTTATAGCTGCAAATTCCTTGATGCTTTATTTGTTCTTTTCTTTGTGTGTTGATCGAAATCTGCAACCTGAATTAATTGTGCGCACATGCCATTTTTCATTTACTAAGATTTAATACCCAAATGATCAAATTGTTGATAGAGAAAACTAAGTAGAAAACAGCCAAGACATCTTTTTAAAGTCTTCACCTTAGGCCTTAGTGGAGGGATTGTGGGGTTCAAAAAGCATCATATATAATGTCTCCTCTGAGTTGACTCACTTCCCAGCTGAGTTGGTCTGAAAAAGCTAAACACCCTTGTATATATATATATTTGGATAGCCCAACTAAATTACCCTCCAACACACTTGTATGAGATCAATTCTATTCTCCAGTACAAGGAATCTAACTAAAATCTTCCAAATATTTTCATAAATTAACGTCATACAGAAATTAATTATACACGAGTAGGAGGAGTCAAATTCGATATCAAATACTTGCATCCCAATTCCCATCAGTACTGGCATATATACGTTTTCCTCATTAGCCATGATATATTACACTTTCTGTTTTTACGTCATTGATGAATCAGGGATTCAGAAGCCAAACATACATACACTCTTTCTCTCTCTCTCTCTCTCTCTCTCTCTCTCTCTCAATAATTGACTTTTGCTGCATAAAAACTGTGAGTTTATATTGCAATTGCATGAGATGGCATCAAGACATCAATTATTGGAAAAGCCAAAAATGGGATCTCACATGCAACCTAATGATCCAAGGGCTATCAGGTTGCTGGAAAAGACACTTGTAAAATCATCACCACTCGGTCGAATTATACTCTAAAAAAATAATAAAACTTGCTGTATTTTTTGTTTTCCTGTGCATTGTCATTATTTTCTTGTGTCTGTATAGAGATGTCTCAACTGCTCAAGAGAAAATGGTATAAACAAACATTAAACAGTAATCATATTGTAATTAGAAATATGTAGCAGAAGTGGGAATTGTTATATATAGGAATATGAAGCAGTTGGCCGGCCGGTTCTGTATATTATCTGATCATGAGACCAACGAAAATTTGGGGAATCATCAAATTTGATTACTTACCCATACAAAAACCTTACAATAATATGTAAATCCAGCTGGTTTATAATTTATTCCACCGTTAGTCAAATGGACCAATTGAATTGGTCTCCATTAATGGACAGCTCTACTCCAACGACCAAGCTCTCCAACCTCCAGCCCACAGCTACTTTTTACTCCAACACTATATATACTTTACACTTTGCATTCCAAATTCATCACCCCTCAACTAAAGCAACACTTCTCTTTCAAGATCTATATCTCTGATTAGAGATAGATAATAGGGAACCACTTTCCCTGGGTTTTGGTGGAAGTTCTCAGCCAGCTATGAGAGTTCACGGCGGCGACCCTTTTGTGGGTCGTCTTTGGCCACAACTATTGCTACTGGCATTCGCCCTAGTTTTTGTTGTTGCCTCTGCAGACCCATACGTCTACTCCTCCCCTCCACCACCATACGAGTACAAGTCACCACCACCGCCATCACCATCTCCGCCTCCTCCTTATGTGTACAAGTCACCACCACCGCCATCACCTTCTCCCCCACCACCATACGTGTACAAATCGCCACCACCGCCATCTTCATCTCCCCCACCGCCTTATTTGTACAAATCGCCACCTCCACCATCACCATCTCCACCACCACCATACTACTATAAGTCTCCTCCACCGCCATCTCCCTCACCGCCACCGCCATACTATTACAAATCTCCTCCTCCTCCCTCACCATCACCACCACCACCATACTACTACAAGTCCCCACCACCTCCATCACCGTCACCTCCTCCCCCATACTACTACAAATCCCCACCACCGCCATCTCCATCACCTCCACCACCATACTACTACAAGTCTCCGCCACCTCCATCACCATCACCTCCTCCACCGTACTACTATAAATCCCCACCACCGCCATCTCCATCGCCTCCACCACCATACTACTACAAGTCCCCACCACCTCCATCACCGTCACCTCCTCCACCGTACTACTACAAATCCCCACCACCGCCATCTCCATTGCCTCCACCACCATACTACTACAAGTCCCCACCACCTCCATCACCGTCACCTCCTCCACCTTACTATTACAAATCCCCACCACCGCCATCTCCATCTCCTCCACCACCGTACTACTACAAATCCCCACCACCACCATCACCCTCTCCGCCACCCCCATACTTGTACAAGTCCCCACCACCTCCGTCTCCATCTCCTCCACCTCCGTACCTTTATAAATCACCACCACCACCATCACCATCTCCACCCCCTCCGTACTACTATAAGTCTCCACCACCTCCTGCTCCCTACCACCATCACTCGACAATTGTCAAGGTGGTCGGAAAAGTCTACTGCTACAAATGCTATGATTGGACCTACCCATTGAAATCTCACGACAAGAAACATCTAAGAGGTACATATATATATGCCTTTTGAAACTCTTGGATCTCTTGCTTAATTTATCACAATTCTTAGGCTATGGTCGGTTAGGTGTTTTTGGAATTTTTTGAGAGTAATATTTGTGAATTATGTTTTAAAAAAATTTCCAAACATTGTTTGATTTGTTTGGTAATTATTGACTAGAATTAAATCATCATGTTGTCAATAATTAATATATTAAATAATCACATTTAATTCTCTTTTAGTCGTGTCCGAGACCGTTCATTTGATTCTTAAATTTAAAAATTCACAGTTGACTTAAAAAATATTTCGAGATTAACTGTGAACTCAAAATTTTAAAATAAATTTTTTTTGTTAACAAAATATGTTCACAAAACACACAAAAAGAAATTTTATTTCAAACAAAATACTAATTTCTCTAGAAAAGAAGAGAGAGAGAGAGAGACTTAAAAATGCTAAAAAGAATTAACTGAGTTTTTTTGTGAAACATCTACACTAAATGACATCTAAGAATTTTTTTTCTCAAAAAATTGGCTCAGAAACACTCAACCGAACATATCCTTAAGATCCACAAATTATCTTACTAACGAAATTGATAGGTAGGTTAGATTTGCTGGATTATCTAATTTCTGTTACACTAAACATGACCTTTTAATTATGAGCTAGCCATCACTGTATTATCTCGTACGATTACTTTTGCACAAATTATGTTTACTGAAATCACTGGTTCAAACGTGTGTTATAGTTTGCTGTCCAAAAATTATAATTTTTAATTTCTTTCCAATTATTTATTATTACTCAATTACTCCAGTTCTTGATCTAATTTCATATATAAATGATGGCATAATTATATAAAAAAAAAAGGGTGAGAAAAAAAAAAACCCAAATCGATGAGGTCTTCAAATGTTGTTGATATTGTCAAAATACATGTGCTTGTGATAGAGAAGTTCCAAAAGAAACTAATTATATAGTCAAGGAAATAGACAAACATAAGATTAGTTATTGTAGTAGGTTAATATTAGGCAAAGAGATATGATTAGTTGACTTTGCTTAAGGTACATAATAATAAATATAGATATGATTTATTGTAGTGTGAGACTGTGAGTAGGTGGTAATTATTAATTGATTTATTGTTTTATTTGTTTTCATTTTTATTTGAATTTCTTTTGTAACTTTTTATTTTGTATTAATTTTTTTGTTGATTGTTAGTTTATTCTTACAAGAGATTTCAGAAAAATATAAAATTATATCTAAAAATTAAAAATAAATTAGAAAAATGAATAAAAAATAGATAAAGAAAAATTGTGCAAAAACATGATCTGTTTTATTTTTTTAAATAAGTTTTTTTTTTAACTTTTGGATATAATTCTATGTTTTTTAATTTCTTTTATTGAAATGAACTAACAAACCCCAAATAATTGGTAAAAAAACAAATATAATCTTTTTAATAAAGACAAAAATAATTTATACTAATGCCTAATTAGGTGAATTTGTGTAAGAATATTAGCTATATGTAATTGTTTGCACTGAAATGGGAATGTAGGTGCTGTCGTGGAGGTAACATGTACGGCCGGCAAGAAGGAAATCGTGGCATACGGCACAACCAAGAACAACGGCAAATATAGCATCACCCTCCCAAACTTTGAGTACAAAAAATACGGGGCCCACGCTTGTATTGCCAAACTACACAGTGCTCCGAAAGACTCTGCATGCAATATTCCAACAACCCTCCATTGGGGCATTAAGGGTGCTACCCTCAAACTCAAGTCTAAGACTAATTATGAAGTTGTTCTCTCTGCCAAATCTTTTGCTTATGCCTCAAAGACCCCTTATCCCGAGTGCAAGAAGCCCAAACCCAAACCCACACCTGCTCCTTATTATTACAAGTCACCACCACCACCGACACCCACTTATTACTACAAATCTCCTCCTCCTCCTCCACCACATCCTTATGTTTATAAGTCCCCACCTCCATCCTCACCAACCTATCTTTACAAGTCTCCACCACCACCACCACCAACTTATTATTACAAGTCACCTCCACCACCTTCTCCATCTCCTTCACCACTTTACTATTACAAGTCTCCACCTCCGCCATCACCATCACCTCCACTACCGTACTACTATAAGTCGCCGCCACCTCCTTCACCCTCTCCTCCCACATACAACTACAAGTCTCCACCACCACCATCACCCTCTCCTCCGCCTACCTACTATTACAAGTCTCCTCCACCGCCATCACCATCACCCCCACCTCCTTATTACTATAACTCACCACCACCACCGTCACCCTCTCCTCCATCGCCGTATTATTACAAGTCTCCACCACCGCCATCACCATCTCATCCACCTCCTTATTACTATAAATCTCCACCACCACCATCACCATCCCCCCCACCTCCCTATTACTACAAGTCTCCGCCACCACCCTCATCATCTCCTCCACCACCTTATTATTACAAGTCTCCACCCCCACCATCACCATCACCCCCACCTCCTTATTATTATAAGTCTCCTCCACCACCGTCACCATCTCCTCCACCACCCTACTATTACAAGTCCCCACCACCACCTTCACCGTCACCGCCACCTCCTTACTACTATAAGTCCCCACCACCACCATCACCGTCTCCCCCACCTCCTTACTACTACAAGTCTCCCCCACCACCATCGCCGTCACCTCCACCTCCTTACTACTATAAATCTCCCCCACCACCATCCCCATCACCTCCACCTCCTTACTATTACTCATCTCCGCCACCACCTACACCATCTCCTCCACCACCACCATACTATTACCAGTCACCTCCACCACCATCGCCATCTCCTCCACCACCGTACTTCTACAAGTCTCCCCCACCACCATCTCCATCACCACCACCACCATACTATTACAAGTCCCCCCCTCCACCATCTCCATCACCACCACCTCCTTACTACTACAACTCTCCACCACCACCATCCCCATCCCCTCCTCCACCTTATGTCTACAAGTCCCCACCACCACCATCCCCAGCTCCTCCACCTCCTTATGTCTACAATTCGCCACCACCACCTTCCCCCTCTCCACCTCCTCCCTATGTCTACAATTCGCCACCACCACCTTCCCCCTCTCCACCTCCTCCTTATGTCTACAAGTCTCCACCACCACCATCTCCATCCCCTCCACCACCTTATCTTTACAAATCCCCACCACCACCATCGCTGTCTCCTCCACCACCTTATGTCTACAAGTCCCCACCCCCACCATCGCCATCTCCCCCTCCACCTTATATTTACAAGTCCCCACCACCACCATCCCCGTCTCCTCCACCTCCTTATATCTACCAGTCGCCACCGCCACCTTCTCCCTCTCCCCCTCCTCCCTATGTATACAAGTCCCCACCTCACCCTTCGCCGTCTCCTCCTCCCCCATACTACTACACATCACCTCCCCCACCAACGAAATCACCTCCCCCACCAGCCTACATCTACTCTTCACCACCCCCTCCAATCGCCTATTAAGCTCAAGTTGGTTAGCCACTCACCTCATGCAATCACGTAAGTAATTCTCCATTACATCATTTTTATTTAATTTCTTCCGTGATTATTTGAGTTAGAGAAAAAGTAAAAGATTTCTCATTCTTATTAATATTCACTTGCAGGTTTTGATTTCAAGAAAGCAATAAAACTAGGCTCTATGAGGGGAAGAATCAAACATCAAGTCTTCAATCAAACTTGTCCATATAATAAGGTCTTTAGAATTGCATTGCAGAGGTTCAACCTTTTGAATTTTGACCAGTTTGCTTCTACTTCTCTGGTAGCCGTCGTTCACATCTTGCTGATACTATCTGCAAAGTCGAAGTAGCCTTGGAGGTTTAGTTAAGGACGTTTTAGAGTTTGTTTCATCTGTAGTGATTTATTACTGTGATTTATTTTGATCATTTGTTTCTCCCAACCTCCTTGTGCTTTGTGCACTCAAATTTGCTGAAAATAAAGAATGCCATTTGTTTATTTGATTTTTCTCTCCACCATATGCTTATAAGACTGAAGAAAATTGCTACTATTTTGTCATCAAGGACACGAACTTAATTTGTCCCTTTGAAATCCTCTTCATATAATCCAAACTACATTAATTAAATCCATGGTATATTACTTGGATCCAAATTCCACTTTTCTTCAAACGGATACAATGTTCCTTGATAGTATTCAAATTCAACTATAACCAAATTAACATCATGTTGCATTGAGAATGATAAGATCAAAGTTCAATCATAATAATAAAAAAAAACACTCACCAATGGAGCCAAACTCATACACAAAATGTTACAAAAAAATATAAAGAGTCTACACATTGGTCATGTTTTGCAACAAGTATATATTGAAAAAAATATTTGTCTTCATTACACTTCATCTATCTTAAAATTTTTTCTTTATATCCCTACGATATCAACATATGTACTTTGTCCAAATATCAGAATTAGAAACATGAACCTTAACCTAAAAAAATTTAAAAAATAATTAAACTGAATAGAAGTCCACTCTTGCAAAACACATTTATAGAGAAAGACATACACAATAAAGCAAAAATAATCAAGCTAGACATATTTAAAAGTAAGTGTTGTTGCAAAAGTATTAGCTACACGTTCAAAAAGTAACCTATCTTCATTTCCAAAGAGTAGTTCAGTGATTTACCTACAGCTTACATATAGTGCTCATATTCCAAAAATTATAGGGAAAAAACCCATAATCTAATTTCTTATATGTAGATTTCATATTCTTATACCTCTTACCTTGTGCAATCTCACCTCTTCAACTTGGTTGTTTTAACATAAACTTCACATATATCTATATATATATATAGTCCCCTTCTAATAAGGGATTCTTTATTTTGCTACGGTGCGGATCTCTTATTTTCTGACCAAATTTTGATGATATGAATCGTTCAATGTGTTTAAAACATGTTTTTAAGGGCACCTGTAAGAAATCGGCTCAAAACAATATCAAGAAGGGTTTGATCTAAACAGTTTTTGACTCCCTGGATCAACATTTTTTTAGACGAATATTAGATCAACATCTAAACTCTTCATTCCTGATTAAATTTTAATAATCCGAATCATTCAATGTATTTAAAACATATTTTTAAAGGTATCTACTAAAAATCAACTTAAAATGTTACCGGAAAGGTCTTGATCCATGCAGTAATTTATAAAATAGTTCCTGTCAGTATTTTTAGCCACTATTTGGATCAAAAAAATTTCATCTAAAAAAATTTTGGTGCATAGAGCCCGTCCCTACACACACACACACATGAATACCTATACTCTTGTGTGTATCAAGGTTTTAAATAGCGGTATCAAGACAACATGTAATGATATTAAGAATAATGCTATTGGAAGTATTGAACGATAAGGAGCAGGAATCGGCTGTAACGGTTGTGATTGTAAAAATTACTTTTAAAAAAAAAAAATTAAGTGCCTAAATAGTTGTAATGGTTGCTTATTAGCCATAACATTTGCATATTGATCTCATGTCCGCAAATCAGTTTGGAAGTACGTAGAAATGAACCATTACCTAATGGGAGTGGGCCAACACGGATGTAATTTTCAATCTCATCAGTCTATCGGGATGTTACATGTTACATTATTCGGGGAAAAAGTGGAAATAGCCGGTACTATGTAATGGTCAATTTTTAAAACGTGGTGCATATGCATATATACATATGTCCATATATATAATCGGTTGCATCCGAATTCTCGAAAAACTGTTGGGATCAGTTGGTAGCCCACTCCAAGGGGAAACTTGTTAGTTAAATATTGATGGAGTTGTTATTGGTAGCCACGCTTGGGAGTTGATTAATTTTGGTTTGCATGATGTAATTATTGAATTTGATGCAAATACTTTGAAAACATTGCTGTCGTGCTTGATGATTGCAGGACTCTAATGGCTCAATATCCGGTGATAACAATTAATTATATTTTTCAACTCACATTTTTCAAAAAGACAATCGGTGTGCAGATCTCTTAACTAAAGATACTTTGCGGCTTACAGGTGTTTCTTATCCAAGACTTTTACCTTAGTGTTTAGTAATATAGTTTGCTCCCTATTTCACAAAAAAAAAAAATACATTTTCTAAACACAACTTTATTGAGCGAACCGTAAAATATTTTTTGTTATTGTTCTAAGTTATCTGAAAGCAAGCTGGAAGTCTTGAGAAATATGCAGTATGTTCCTTGTCTTTTCCTCCTATTTTGTTTCACTTATTCCAGATACAAACACCTGTCTTCTTGTGCAAGAATCAGCATCCCAAGAGAGAACAAAACATCCAATGAACCATAAGAATGAAACAAACACCCAATGGAAAAGAAAACAGGAAAACAGCAGTCTCTTCTCTCGAGTGTCAATTTGCCAATCCCATCAAGACATGGCTTGAAGTATTCCTCCACAGTACAATTTTTTATGTCAAATATTGCCATCACCTATATGGCTACCTTAGTTTTGATCAGCTCCCCACTTCACCATCTTCATTAATGGTTGGTTATTGAAATTATTTCTTTTGTGTTCTCTTATGTATCTTAATTAAGTCTACATCCCATGGGATTTATTAATTGCATCATAGGTACACTGGATAGTCCCATAAGCCAATATGTGTCATAAGTCTTCATGTTCCTTCTGTCTCTATTATTATTATTAAGTCTACATTTTCTAATCTTTTATAAAAAATAATTCGACAAATATTCAAACGTACCCCTAGTTTCTTAATGAGCACCTTGAAACCCTCGGTCATAGCTTTGCCTTTTTGTTGGTTTTGTTGTTCTTTGTTCTAGTTTACTCTTTGTCAGCTCCCTTTGACTATAGTTTCTTCCGGTTGTTTTCCAGCTAAATATTGGGAGTAAAGAGACATGAATGAAGAAGATGAAGCAACACTAAACTGCCCTTTATTAGCTTATGTTTCTACTTATAACACGCTGTCTTTTAAATGTATTGTTGTGTGTACGTTCTTTATATAGTTTCGTCTTTGCTCCTTTCTAACTGGCAATCAGAGCATATATTTTTGCTCTGTGATCCTCTGAATTCACTTGATGAACTGAATGGTACACAAAATCCTATTGTTCATAGAAAATAATTTTCTTCCAAAAGAATCTATAACTTATCATTTGAATTGATCGAATGTCACATTCATTCCCAGCCTATTCTCACTCTACAAATGCGAAATTACTTATTCTCTCTCTCTCTCTCTCTCTCTCTCTCTGTATAGACCAGCTCTTTTCAACTCAATTTTTCATTTCAAAATTGGTTAAGGTAATTTGGATGAATAACAAAAATAAAGAGTAATATTGAAAAACATAGATGAAAAAGTGAATAAGTAAAATAAATATATCTTTTTTTTTTTGCACTACTTGTAGTAGCTAAGAAAAAGTATGATTGGAGGAAAATTAGGCAAAAAGAAGATTTTAATAAAATACTCATAATTTAGATCTGACGGGTGTAGCTTCGGTCCAATGAACTGAGTCGGCCATATGACGCCTCTAGATCGGGTTTTATTGGTGGAGCCATTAGGGCCAGGTAGAAGAAACTCCCATGTTACTGGCATTGGGTCCCTAACGCCGATGGTAGGGAAAGATGGATAAGATTCTTTCCTACTTGACCAGGGGAAAACATTTTCGTAGAATCGCCTACAGTCCTAATACAAAATAACCACCAAGCAAGAACGCAAATATATAAAATATACAAAGGATTTAGACATTCGCCCACGATTCACAATAATTTTATTATGTATCGATCGAAAAACCGAACGAGATATTGGATTGTTGCGCAACATATATATATATTCATAACCTAAAATTTGTATCACCAACTACGTACCCTAATATCTCTGTCATGGTAAACCCGTCAACTCTCTTTCCTACATGGTATTTTTTTAAATATATTTTCTCCTACTTTTAACGAATCAAATAAAATTAAATTAAACGATTAAAGAATGCCATCTATTTTTTATTTCTTGTTTGTTCTTTATGTAATTTATTTTATCTTTTTATAATGTGAAAGTGCATAGAATTTTACTATGA
>JABCMJ010000229.1:0-35092 GCA_014822125.1 Arbutus unedo
CTCTTTTCGGTTATTTGTTTGATTCAATTTCTGTTCTTGTTATGTAATATGCCGGAATAAACAATAGTGAGTCTTCGGCCCATTTACGCTGGGTCCGAATTGGATCAGGACCAACTGCCACATTTGTCCTTGGCTGATATGTTGAAACGATCCAAGTGAACCTCAACCTTTGTCACTTGGCCGAAGGCCTGCACGGTGAGCATCCATCTTAGAAAAGAAGAGTCTTCAATTTTGACTTATGGTCATACTGTCGAAAGTTCTGCGCTCGGTATTGCCACGTAAAGACGTACTCCCCACATTTCGGATAGAAGTGGATAAGATAGTGCAGACTGTCCATCTGATTTGCACGATTGTGGGACACGTGACAATACCACCGTGATTCTCGGACTACGACGCTACGTTCTTGATTGGAGCCTCAAGTAGACAGTTGGGTCCTTACTCCATAAATACTCCAAAGACATTCTCATTTGAGGTACACACGTGCGTTCACATTCACTCTCGTACTTTCAAGTTGTTTTTACTTTTACTAGAAACTAACATAATCGTTGGAGTATTCACCAAATATCCAACCCCGATCAGCACTAACTTAGTGTTGAATATTTTGCAAACTTACCCAAAGGGTTCACGAGAAGCTTTTGAGAAGTTTAATCCGGATTCGATCCTACACAGTTCATAGAATCATAATCTAGAGAAAGAGAGAGTTGACATAGGATACGCTAGATATACAAAAATGAGTTACAGAAATAAATATTGTAAATGATTTTTGACAATTTGTTGTAAAATGATTTACAAGAAACATATTTTTATCAGCCCATGTTATGTTTTTATGATTGTTGGGTGTTATCATTTGCGAAGATATGCTTCATCAATTATGTGTGTAAAGACGATGAATAAGCAAGAAAAAAAAGAAAGAGTAAAGTTTGGTAAAAATCTTCAAATAGAGAGATTTAAACGTGTCCCATTGAAAAACTGCTTCGATCAAGTCCTTCCCGGTAATATTTTGAACTGATTTCTCATGGGTAACCTTAAAAACATGTTTTAAACATATTGAACGATTTTGATCATCAATATTTAATCAGGAAATGAGAAGTCCTCATTTTGCTAAAATGAGATATCTCTCTCTTTATATATATATATATATATATAAAGCCATCTAACGTTCCCCCTCTGACTCTAACTTGAACCACATTTGTGTATGACCAAGGAGTATCACTCAATTGTTGCAAGAGTGGATTTGTTATATATTGTCATCAATGGTTTTAATTTTCATAGCCTCTTCAATCATAGGATCATAGGAAAAGAGATGACAATCTAACGGTCCCCCTCTGACTCTAATCAAATTCTGATTTGAATGGATCCCCGATTAATAGGCTAATGACATAAAATAGGGCAGGAGAGGATCTAGTTTACAGGAAGAAAGGGCGATCAGCCTCCACTAGCGCAACCCCTACAACTGCAATGTACGCACTGTATAACCTTTTCCTCTCTGAGATGCTTGGGGACTCGACAAACACAAGTTGTTTGGAAGTTGTGATCCCTGGGCTGCATGCACCTTAAACAGCATAGACGTTCATACCCGGGCTGCAAATGAAGAACAAACTTACGATAATATATCACAAACTTACAATAATATATAATGACTCTTTAGTTTACAGGTAAAAAAATTTCAAAGGTGTTTCGTATACTTGATGCTTCAAAGTTATCTAAAAAAGGATGTGGAGCCATTGGGTACTCTTGATCCGCTCTGCATCATATTAAACTTAATGTAGTCCCCGAAGAAGCAATAGATAATGATATTGGTAGAAGTTCTTTTTAGCATTAAAATCCTTAAGCATGCTATATTTACTCTTGGTAAAAAGAAAAAAGGGTTAGGAACACATGAGCTGACTGGATCATATAAATCCTATAACAATGCAGGAGGATTTGTTATTCTCACTATGACAAAAGAGATTGATACTGATTATGCATGAACAGGGGGTTGCAAGTGGCCAAGTTTGAAATGCTGCTTGATCAGAAACAGAAAAAAAAAAAATTCCAATCTAGGGAATAACCACAAGCGAACGACACAAACCTTCTTCCATTTTGCAATCAGATTAGGGTCTGCATAGCCTTGTTCCAAGCAAAACTCTTACAATTCCTTGGAGATTTCCTTCCTCCAGTAGTAAAGATCGAAGATGTAGCGACTCTTCTGATGTGCTATTTTGAAAATAGGCCATAATGCTTCACATTTTCTTTTACCATCATTAGGATCATACTCAGCTATCCAAGACATCAAATAAAAGAACTGTCATTAGTTTCAAATTGTTGAGAGATCGATAAAGAGGCTAAAATGAAAAAGAGCAGACTAAAATCTTCTCTCATCCCTCTGGGTATTTGAGTCTTCACCTTTGGCATTATTCTGACTGCATCAAAGCCACGTATTGTTATGGAGCTAATTTCATGAATTTGTATTATACTGCTGATCATTTCCCTTTTCGTTTCTAGACTAAATGACAAAATAGGGGGAACACCCATTTAATGTAGGTGTATCCAGACAAGGTAATACAAAAACAAATGACATACGAAGAAAACACATTTACATAATTTGCATGTGTAACTCTATCTAGCATCTAGCCACAGAATCCAAAAGAACCTTAAAAATGAGATCTAATCAAGCAGAAATTTTCAAATAAAAGAAAATCAGGCCAACATTAATAAAGTTCCATGTCTTGTCGTAACTACTATGAACCAAGTCTTAAACATGAATGTAGAACCAGCAATACTTGAAAATTTAACCAGAGTGACGCAAATATCATCCATGTATTTAAGAAAACTTGCCCAGGCAATTAGTTATTGTAGTTTTTGACGATTGTTAGTATTAAAATCAGGACTTTCCAGGAAGAAATTATTTGGGGGGGCACAAAGTTTTATTATTTCCAAACTATTTCCTCTTGTGTTCCTCTGATGTACAAGAGAGATGCCCCTTGGCGGAATTGAAAACATTTGGGTACTTATTTGGAAAAAGTTTTCTTTATATATTCATGTAAATTGCTTTGCTTCCCCAGTCAGAAATGTCTGCCAAAATGGTGCTAACGTTGCCTATGCAATGCATAATTCCCCTTAAAACTATAAGCTATAATACCCAAATACAGCTATAAATACAAACGCATACATAGTAAAAACGGGAAAAAAAAAACATAAATGTTTTTATATGCTTCTGAAATGTAATCCAAACAAAACAAGGGCCAGACAGGTCTAGTTAAGGAAAAGTCAACATCTGATGCTACTGAGTAATTTACTTGACATGTTTTATATCCAGTCAGTTTGAAACCAAATTAGAATAAGACTTGAAAGAGTTTTTACTTAAATTATCGACTAGTAGCCCTCGGATCCTTGGAGGTCATGACCAACATAACTCCAAAGGATGCTTTTGGAAAGAAAAATTAGGAGTGTGCTACTTTGTCAAATCTATGTACCAAAGCTTGGAAGATATGGATAACAGTAGCTATAGTGAACCCCCTGATTGTGTTTGGTTTAAGGCCTGCTCTCCTAAGGCTCAGTTCTTTACTTGGTTGGCTTGGAAAGGAAGGAAGGGTCAAATTAGGAGAACTCATGAGTTTCAGGAAAATTATTAACATTCATAATGCATTCTGCAAATTCTGCAACAAACACATTGAATCCCAGGACCACTTATTATTACACTGCAGGAGAGTTTGGATCATTTGGTGTTATTTCCTGTCTTATTGGGGTATTTCTTGGGCTATCCCAAAAACAGTTGAAGGGATGCTTGTATGGTGGTCCAATTGGAAATTTAGGAGGAATTCCAACCCTGTAACAGTGTCATTGTGGTACTCCTTACCTACGGTGATAATGTATTCAATTTGGATGGCTAGAAATAACCTTCTCTTCAACAGGGGTAACGTTAACTGGATTAACCTATTGCAAGACCACATAAAGCTCAAATGGATTCAAGGGGTATCCATGTATCAGAAGAAAAACTTCGAGCTCTCTATTAATGACATAATGTATAATGTTTTAGCTAGGTTTGGTGCAATGTGGGCAGTTTGTGTAAGAAGGTTTCCTAGTCATGTGTTTAGCCTTTACCCTACTCTATCTCTCTTTCTTGTAATTTCTATCCAATTTTAGGGACCTAAATTTGGTTGGTCTGTTACCAACCTTTTCGGGTACCTTACTATTTTTTATTACCATCTATATCTTTTTCGCTGTTAAAAAAAAAAACATAACTCCCAATGACCCAAAGTATTAAGTTGTGAAGTTGTTGTGAAGTTTCGACTGCAGAGTGTCTAAATTTACAACACATCTGCTCGACATGTTAATTTGGAATTAAAAGAGTTACTACTTTTCAACAACCACTAATTCAGCAGCAAGTTAGCTGGTTGTGAAAAATGTAGGGAAAATTTCGCACTATTTATTCTTGAGATCTCTTTTTGGTTATTTGTTTGATTCAATTTTGGTTCATAAAATCATGATCTAGAGAAAGAGAGAGTTGATATAGAACACGTGAGATATACAAAATTGACTTACTGAAATAAATATCGTAAATGATTTTTGGCAATTTGTTGTCAAATGATTTACAAGAAACATATATTTACAAAGATATGTTGGGTGTTATCATTTGCAAAGATATGTTTCATCAATTATATGTGAAAAGACAATGAATAAGCAAGGAAGTTCTTTTCCTTTAATCTTCGAATAAAGATTAGAGAGATTTAAATGTGTCTTACTGAGAATATATTTACTAGATCAAATTTGACTAATTTGATTTGGTGTTGGCCATATTTGCCTCTATGATGTGTGTTTTAATTTTGCATTATTGCTAGACTAATTAAACTTTCACTGTTTTTTTTTGCCGTAAAAAAAAAAGAAAAAATCTTGTTCGTCAAAAAATTAGAACTATTATTAGGTATCAATTCTTTTTACATTTACCATGGTAATTAAGACCCAGAAACTTACCTGACTTCTAGAGAATATAATGATTAGGATCATATTATACCATTTTCTTTGATTAATTTGCTTTTGTGATTATCATATTTTGCCCTTGTGCTGTGAGAACCCAAAATACATCTATAATGTTAGTTGGTATTCTCCTAAGGCTGCCCATCTTACTCCCACCCTTGGACGTATCAATGTATTTTTCTATTAGGCCATCTCACACCTCTCTCGCCGCTTTCAAAATGTGGGACTATGCAGATGTTTTCGTTCATAGGTAAGTACTATAGTCGTGGTAGGACAGCTAGCTTGCGTCGTAAATCGTCTTGGATACTTGTCAGAAACCTCAATGAAAGTAAGTGAAATTTATCCAAAAAAGTATAGAACATAGGTAAAACTAGGTCTTTTTGTGGTATTGTTTTAAGTTGATATTTTATTGGTGGCTATTATATCTCATAGATATCTGTTTGTTTACATAGTGTTACACCAACCTGAGAAAAAATATTACAAAATTTCAATAAGACAAATAAATAAAAATAAACCCACTTTGATATTTTGAGAGAGAGAGAGAGAAGAGTTGAGGGTAATAGATTTATGAGGGGGTAAAATGGGCATTTAATGTAAGTTTTTTGTTGACATCACAGTTTTCGGCATGTCTCTCACGGCTGAGGAACAACAAGGAAGAATTTGCAAGTGACAACTAAAGCAGAGGGGAGGTTAGTGTAATTAAAATCTCAGGAGATATTTTTATAGTTATCTGCGAAGCCTTTCAATTCGTGTTACAATTCTACTCACGATTTCACGATCTAATGATGTTTCTAGGTACTTGGTCCTTCAACCACAACCAAATGTTAGTGCCTCATTGGTCGGAGTTGGGTAAGAAAGTGCTTTGATGTCTAAATCAGTACTCGGAGAAAAAGAAGGTAAGTACTAAGCTAGCTAGAGTTGCAAGCTTGAGCGTACCTTTTTCTACCAAGTATTGTATCTTATAGATAGTTTGAGCACCAAGTTTGGATTGGCATAATCGAATTCTGTTATGACCTCACTCTTCGAAATGATGAATGTACGTGCTGGTCTAACTAAATGTCAGGTGAAGATTCTATTCTGATGCAAATGAGCCTGGTTCAATAGTGAGATAACCTGCTCGGCCCGAACCCATGAAGTGCCCCTATACCAAGGGAAAACACTGTGTCTTGGACCTGATTTGGGCTCGGTCAGGTGCCGTGCTGAGATGTGGGCCGACTCAAACCCAACAGGTTCTCTCACCTCGGCTATGAGCCGTGGGCCCAGGTCAGAGCTCAGCCCAGCTTGCAGGTACCACGAGTTGGCTCGGCGCAGCCTGTTAAAAGACTCCAACTCAATCTTGACTAGGTGTCGTGTCAATCCGGTCCTCCACATTATCAAAAACCTTAGGCGAGGTCAATGAAATTTATCCCAAATAAAATATTATGGATGCAATTAGAAATTGGAAAGTGATTAATCATATAGATGCTTTTTTTTTTCCAAATCCTATGGATGCAATTGGAAATTAAAAAGTAATTAATTGTATCAATTTTTTTTTTTTTAAATATGTCTAAACCACGAGGAGAGGGATATCTGATAGACGCTTTTTGAATTCATGAACCTTTAATTCATCCGTTGTTAGTACGATTTTTTTTTTTTTTTGAAACGTCACTTAGTAACACATGAAGACTACATTGCTATTTTGCCTTATTAGTACATGAAAATCTATCTAAATTTGGTAATAAAAGGGAGGATACTTGGAATTAATGTTTTTGAATCTGAATTGATTCTGTTTTACAGCTCTCATTCATGATTGACCACTCTCAGTTTAAAAGCTTATCGAAAAAATCAACAGTATTAAAAATTATGTCAATTGAATATCAACTCATATGAGAGAGATATCTGACATGCTTTTATTGAATTTATGAATCTTTAATTCGTCCTTTGTTAATACATTTGTTTTTGAAGTGTCCCTTAGTAATGCGTGAAGAGTCACTTTTGCTATTTTTGCCTATTAGTACGTGAAAATATTCTTTTGAATTTGAATTTGAATATATTTTACTGCTCACATTCATGATTGACCATAGTCACATTTAGAGCCAATCGAAATAATTAACAATATGAAAAATTATGTCCGTTGGATATCAATCAATACATATATTGAGGAGAGGAATACCTGACATGCTTTCATTGAATTTATGGACTTTTAATACATTTTTTTGTCACTGAGCAATACGTGAATCTCTTTATTAGTACATGAACATCTATCTAAATTTGGGAATAAAAGGGAGAATACTTTTGGAATCAATGCTTTTCTATTTGAATTTGAAAATTGACTATATTTACGGCTCACATCCATGATTGACCACACTCATTTTTAGGGTTCATCGAAAAATTAACAATACTAAAATTTTTGTCGGGTGCATATCAATCAATACTTGACCGCAACACATACATTGAGGAAGGGGCATATCTGAGATACTTTCATTGAATCTATAAACCTTTAATTCGTTCCTTTTTAATAAAAAAATTTCAAAATTTCTCTTAGTAATACATGAAGACTCACTTTTGCTATTTTCCCTTATTAGTACTTGAAAATCTATCTGAATTTGGGAATAACAAGGAGGATACTTGGAATTAATGCTTTTGACTTTGTAATTAAGTATATTTTACGGCTCACTTCCAGACCACACTTACTTTTAGATTTCTTCAAATTATAGTTGACATTCGAGCTTATCCATTTTGATTTTGTCATAATTGACATTCTTTTAATTTTTGTACCTTGCTTTTAAAGGTTAATATTATTTTTTTTGCTGATAAAAAAGAACACAATCTTCTTAAAAATTAATATGCTCTAAAATCAGAATTACAATATTGCAATGCACACGATTTTTTGCACAATAAATGTTATTGACAGAGTCGAGGTAATATGTGAAACGTTCCAATCATCAAAGGGAACTCAGGAAGAGTTCTCGAAAAGTTTAAATTAAATGGTTCCCAACCCTGATAAGATAACCCTTAATAATACTGAAAATTTCAAAAAATATTAACAATGGATGACGAGGGAACTAGAACAATACAACAAAATCAAGAATGAGAAAGTGTTAGTGAAAAACTTTGTTCATCACCAAATCTTTTATTCACACAAGAAAATACGATCTTAGAGACTTACAAAAAAAAAAAAAAAAATCCACGTGGGGAAATTAACATCTCTTAACTCTTTCTTTTGATTGACCTACTCCCTCTACTACCCAACTTCATTTTATTTTTATTTGTAAGATAAAGAACTTTATTTATTTATTTATTCATTTTTTGATATCTCAGAGTATTTTGGTTAGTTTACGCGCATCTTGACTAATCATAAAGAACTTTATTAAATATTATTAAAATAATACTATAGAGGGATATTAATAATTGAAATGTGTTTCATTTAAAATAATAAAAATAACATGTAATATAACAGACTAACAATGAGAAAACAACAACAGTAATTAACACTTTCCTAAACACTTAAAAAAGAAAAAGAAACTACTTCTGGTCCTTCAATTTGTTCCTTGCTAACCACAGAACTTGTATTTGTATATCCTTTCCCATCAATATATCTTCATCTTTATCGAGGAAAAAAAACACGGAGTCCGAAAAAAACTATAAACAAGAAGAACCATTTTGTTTGATTGATGAAACTAACCCTCAGACAATTCTCATATTCTTATCTTCACTCACCATGTGATGGAGGAACTGAAATCCTCCTATCAGTCTCCCATGCGTTTTGGCTAATCAAGCAATTCAAGTTGGTATATGAACTGACTCATCTCATTGTGCTGATAATTCTCTCGTTGTTGCTTCTTAACGTTCTCATTTTTCTTTTCGAGCCTTTCTCTACTAAAACTTTTCTTGCTTTGCCATTCTTCTACTTTGTTCTAATGGAGATAAATTCCTAAACCTCGCAATGACTTGTTGAGCTCCCGATTCAAAAAGCTAAATCTCCGGCTCGGGATCGTGAAGGCCGTAAAGAATGATGCACACCTCAATTCCACACAAGGTACTAAGCTCGCCCGACTTTTTTTACTATGCCTCTCTTTGTTTTACTGAAATTGGCTTTCCTTGCAGTATCATTTGCAAAATGTAAACAAGGTTCACTTTACTTCTTGTCATGTTTAAGGGATAATTTGTAGAAGGGAATATAGGTGGAAGTGGTATCATTTCTTGTCCCAATAATCGCTATTCATAGGGATAACTAAACACGATGTATACATTGCAAGGCATGAGGATTAGTTGGACAAATAAATTGCATCTTCTGAACTTGGTAGGGTACGTTTAGTGGGAAATCAAAGTGATTTAGTTCTCATTATGTGAAAATTTGGAATGGTGGATCTGAATTGTTTTGAATTTAAAATAAGGCATACCTGAAGTTTAATTATTAGTTTTTGGGTTTTCATTCAAAATATAGGTATGCCTTATTTGAAAATTAAAACAAGTCAAATCCGCCATTCTTGGTTCACACAAAATGAGTAATAAATGGTTTGATTTCATGCTAAATGTAGCTACCGAATTAATTTGTCTAACTAATCCTCATCCCCTGCAATACTATACGTATAAATTGTGTCTAGTTATCATTATAAGTAAAGTATTGGGGTAGGAAATAATAACATCTAATCATATATATCTTCCATTCCTTAAACATGCCAAGAAGCAAAGTGAGCCAGATTTATATTGCAACGATTCTGCAAGGAGTGTTGCATTCAAAAAAAAGAAGAGAGGCATAATGAAGAAGACGGATAATCTTAGCACATACTGTGTAATTAAAGTGTGAGTTATTCTTTTTAGCCTTTATGATCTCGAGCCAAATTTTTGGTCTTTCCACTTGGGAGCTCAACATGTTATTGTGAGGTATAGAAATTTGTCTCCATCAGAACAAAATAGAGGAATGGAGAACCAAGAAAGTTTCACCAGGGAAAAGATCGAAAAGAGAAAGGAGAAAAAGATGAAGCAACAGTTGGAGAATCAGCACATGAGATGAGTCAACTCATGTACCAGTGCTTGTACAATAGAGGTTCCTTGAAAAATCATTGGCAAGGTAAACAAGGGTCACTTTTTTTGTCTGGTGTCTTAGAGGTTAGAACAAACAATATTAAATTGCAGAAGAATGAATTACTAGGCTTTGTTGCATGGGATTTTGATCTACTGGGAATGATGCTACAAGGTAGTTAGGGTGATAGTTGATTTGAAGGGTTATAATACTACTAATGAGGTATTATAGTTTTGCTAGTTTGGATGATCAAAATATTGGGATAGGTTAGGGTCTTAGGGGTGAAGGGGTAGTGGGTGAGAGTTTTTGGAGAGTTTCATCTATAGTTTGTGAGGTTGGGTGTTGTTCCAGATGGTTATCAGGGGTGGGTCAGTGCTTTTAGTGTCTTTATTTTTGTGTTGCTCATTTGCATGTGTGAGGTTGGGGTCTTTGGAGAATGTAGCTATGCACTGGGTTAGTAGGGTTTGGGCAGATTTGTATTTGGTGGTGTGCTTTGGATTATTTTGTTGGGATGGAAAATCTTAAGATAGTTTGGGTTGTTAGGTATGCTAGTTGTTGTTGGAGTTCTTGGGGCATTGGTTTAAATAACATAGATGTCAGTGTCTATAATAACTATTGATAAGAATGTTTTGGCATTAGGGTAAATAATTGATGTTGCCTGAAATGCTACTTGTTGTTGGTGGGATAAAAATCTAAAGATGGTTGAACTATCCTGATGCTGCCTCAGAATTGTTAATGTGCATGTACTTTGCACAATGTAAATGCTACACATCACACTAACATAGAGGAGACGGTGTATATAATTAAAACAATGTCAATCCTTTGGATTAAGTGAAATTTTCTGTTCCATAAATGGATGTTAAGACTATCAAAGGCAACATGAATGGGATGGGAAGACTTTGAATTGGATAAAGGTACTTTTAGCTTTAGGGGTTTGGGGGTGGGGGTGGGGGTGGGGGTGGCGGTGGGGATTAAGTGAAGTTGTTAGTCTATTGAGTCTTGGATCAATTTGTCTGTATTGGTTGTTTCTCCTAGTTTGCTGTGTTTAATTTTTATGATTTGGTATGGGATGTATTGTTTCTCCTAGTTTGGTTTATTTTTTATGGTCGAGTATGGGATGTATTGTCATCTCTGTCATGCCTCCATTTGCAAGGCTAGTCACAAGGAGTTTTACTTTTGGTATGTTCCACCCTTTTGGCACATACTGGTTGAGGTTAATACTAAAGTGGTCATGTCTTGTGTTTTTTTTGTCAGGTTTCTCGATGAGTATATATAGTATGAGTATGGTTAGTTTTGGTCATGTTTTTCTCTGTTATGGTCTAGTGCCCTTTGGCCATGGTTTTCTGCAAGTATATCTGGTGTGATTATGCCTTTGGTCATTTGTTCTTTGGTCATCAATATCTAATTGGGCAAGTACTTGTGGGTTTGGTAATAGTAGTTATGTTTTCTTGGTTGAGTCTGGTATGTTCTGACATAGTTTACATATTTGTCCTCTTACTTATTTGTTGACACTATTTGGCTGGTGGTTTTTGCTGATTGATTATTATGCATTTATGAATTTTTGGAATTGAGCACTTGCTGTTGCTAATGATTGATGATCGTTATTTAGCTATGGTTTATTGGAAGTCTTCTTGTTCTATGTCACCAATACTGCAGTTGAACATTAGATAATAGGCTCAAATCTATGAAGGATGCTTCACCAACAGCTTGCTTGAGATCGAAGACCATGTGAAGACCAGGCATACATGCAACAGTTACGTTTCTGCGTATATCACACCTGGAAATGAGCAATAAAGACAAGAATTTTTCTCCATCTTTTGTGATGTTGCAGTCTTTGCTATGATTTTTGATGAAGTTGCTGCTAATTTGATAATGCTTCAATCTGCTAAAGATGTATTTAAAAACTTTCATTTCAAGTGCTTTGGTGAGGAAGTCTAATTGGTTGACTGAGCAGAATTACCAAAATCTAGTTCATGTTGCAATTGCTGCTTATGGTTGTTTTTCAAATGGTTTGTTGATCTGCTAAAAGCTAAAGAAAGGTTGTCGGTTGTGGAAGTTTATATGCTGCCATATGTAGTGTTGGTAGTGGAATTAATGTCTTATTTGAGTCCCCTTTTCTTGTATGCTTGTGATATGGTTCAACGGTTGTGGTTGTAGTCTGGATGTTTTAAGACCATGGTTTTATCCGTGTGGCCATCTTTCTTATGTTTAATTCTTGTTGACACCTTGCCAACTGGTAAGTTTTTCTTTGGAGTTCGAGCGGCGTATGATTCTCAACGTTTTGGGTGCCAACTTAGTTGAGATTTAAAATAGTCGAAGTGATGCCTTTGTTCTGTTCTCCGTTATGCCTTTGTTCTATTCTCCGTTTCTTTTGTATTAATCTTTTGATCCATTGATTAATGGAATATTTTTCTTTGTCGAGCAAAAAAAAAAAAAAAATTGTAACTGCTACAAAAAAAAGCCTCACATCATCACTTACTTCAAAAATTAAACAAGCAAGTAAACTATTCAGACCAACTGGAACTATCAATGTAAAATTATCAAAAGAGAACACAAGAGCAAGGAGAAAAAAGCATTACAATAAGAAACATATTGTATCTAACTATCATATCATTTATTTTTACGTAATTGCATTTTTTAGCACCATCTTTAGCTGAATTAATGAGAAGTAATATATGCTAATAGAAATCCTAGCCAACTTGTATATAGAGAAGCATTCAATATATTTACATTCTAACTCTCATAAAATGTCGTATCTACTATCTATCCATTGTCATTTTGCAAAAGATACACCAATAGTCAATGTTAATGCTACAATTAAAGACTAAATGCAATGGAACAAGAAAGAAAGAACGAAAGACAGACTTTCTTTCCCATTTTACATACAAGCATTTTTTGAATGATTGTGTGAATTCATGTCTACGATAGTAAACTAAAGATTGTAATGTATAAAAAATGAGTAGAAGAGATAATTTTTTTTGGATAGTTAACCTTAGCCATTAGATCAAAACAATCTCACTATTTGTTGTGAAAATGTGATTGAAAAACCTCATACTATTGTGTATTGTAATATAGATTTGTCCGGAATCGGAGAAAATACTTATGTACTACATCTTAGAAAATAAGTATATATTCATAGAAATCTATTGATTTCTAAAAATATAATGTTCGACTTGACAGAGAGAGAGAGAGAGAAGTGATAAACACTAATATACTTTTTTGTTACTTTTTTTTAAGTTGTGGGACTAATAAATACTAGTTAAAATTATTGTGTAGTTTTTTTTTAGTGAATTCAATATCAACGCGTATCATTCCCCCATAACAATGTATGTTCTCTTTCAAGCCTCTTAATGGTTTCGATTCAAAATTCTCTCGATTCATTCACTACAAGAAAATTAGGAACTACCAACTGTTTTACTAGCAACGGTTTAAAAAACCATCAGTAAAAGTTACGTCTAATAACGTTTTTAAAAGTGTTACTATAACTGGGTACGTAGTCACGGTTTCTCTTGAACGGTTGGTAAATTTAATTTCTATTGCCACGGTTTGTCATGGACCGTTACTGTATCACCTCTCTTTTCCCTTAAATTATTTTATTTTGGCGCACTGGCAAATGGCAATCTCTCGCTTTCTCTCTCCTAGGGCTGTTCCAGCCTGCACGATCTAACGCACAGTACGCACTGGCAATCTCTCTCTTGCTTCCGTGATCAAGTTAATCTCTCTCTCTCTCTCGTCCTGCATGTGTGTCCCTCTCGCCATTGAAGAAACGATCTGCTGATCTATTGCCGATACCAAGGAATGAGGATTGAAGAACGAAGCCCTAAATCACCATTGAAGAACGAAGCCCTGAATCGCCATTGAAGAGCGAAGCCCGAAATCGCCATTGAAGAACGAAGCCTCATGTCTTTGTAACACTATTGTTCCGTTCTTGGATCTTGACTATTTCATCTGTATGTTGAATCCTTCTCTCTGTTTCAACACTATTGTCGTGACTGGTGAGTCACAAATGTGAGCTGATTTGATTGAGTTTGTTTGGCTTGTTGAGTGTAAATTGTTTGGAGAGTGCACGCCAAGTGTTTGATAAATTGCCGAGTAGGATTAGCTCCATCAATCGAAGTAAGTCTGTATGAAAGTTATGTGTTTTAATGGCAGCATGAAAACATCCTAATCCAGAACCAGGATTAGCTATCAGTGCTTGAATTTTGTTATCTCATCTTGTTTTGCACTTTCAAATTGCAGAGAATCGCAGCTTGTTTGAACATGTCGCAGAAGAAAGTAAAAAATGCAACAGAGGTGGTTAATACTTTTGGCTCTATACTGTCTCAATACGTTATAGCAGAGTTTTCTTCTTGAGTCTTGTACTCTATTTCAATTTCTCGTAGAGTTTTGAGAAAGATGTCTCTCCTCAATTTCTGTGCAGCATCAAGATACATTATTTGAATCCGCCTCTTCAGGAACTAATAGTTTTTCCTAGTTTTTGTTTCAAAGTGTATTTGATACTCATTGATATATTTGCTTGATCTGGCGAGATTAGTCCGAATTTCAAACATTAGGTTTTATAGCTAGCTTGTTTTTCAAGTTATAGGTGCTCATAACCGATAGATTGGTGAAAATGATACTATTTATGTTTTCCCTCTCTTTAATAGCATTCAATATATGAGTGGTGCTTTAATATAGGTATGACTTTTAATTTTTTGTAGTTTTGCTAATTGTTGCATAGATGTGTTTATTGCCATGACTTGGTAAGAAATTTTAAATTTTTCGGGCATAATTTCTGTGGTTACTGGTTCGAAGTGATCTACTACAAAGTAATTTCCGTTATATCTTCTTGGTGTGATCAATTTTTAGTTTATAAGAATTTGAGTTGATAAGGATACTTAAATGATAGTGATAAGATCTATGAAATTTGCCTAATTCCCCATTTACCATGCTATTACAGTCAGACGGTGCTATACTTTGCTGTTGTTATATTCTCAGATGTCTAAAACTAGTTGCAAGTTAAAATACAATTCAGGTTCTACATGAGAAGTTACTCTTTGGGGGCATAGGATGATGATACTAGAGTTTGTTGAAGATAGAGGCTAATGGGTTTTAATTCTAAGATATCAAGGCTCCCAATCATTGTCAACATGCTTCAAACCTAAATCTTCAATGCTATGTCATTTGTTCAAATCTAAATCTGCTGATGCTCTTTGATGCTAAGATTTCTGATTTGCTTGTTCTATGTTATTTTAACTGCCCTCCAACTGTTTGGAAAAATGCCTCCAAGAAATTAGATGACTAAAAATTGCTAGAAAGTTGGAGGAAACTCATTTCCAAGTATTAACAATGCTAGTTGCCTTTTCTGATTTGCAGTTTTAGAATCAAAATTCAACCAGACCCATTTGCAATCACTGATTTTAGGAACTGGTTGTGGAGGGATATAGTGGATCATAATCATTGATGCTTGTATAGAAATTGAAGGTATGGCTTAAGCTTGCACTATGTCATGGGAAACAATTTTTCATAAGATCTAACCTCACTATTACAAGGAAAGATGACTTTTAAAAACTCTTACTGTATGTAAGTTCTGAAGGGAACTTACTAATGATGTATGATTCTAGCAGGAAGGATATATGACATGGGAGGTCAAGTACTTGCCGCAAACAGTGCTCCTGTCATCTTCACTACAGGAAAATGGGGCAAGAGAAAGCAAGAAAGCAAGCTGCCAAAGTAAGTTCTGAACGAACTAAACTAATGCATACATACTCAATGCTTCTTTCGTTGAGCTGATTTGTTATCTTTCTCATTTTCAGGTCGGGAAGGGTTTATCTAAGGATGAAAGGGCTCGAAAACTTGCGCTACAGCATTGGCTTGAGGCAGTAAGTCACTCTTATAGCGAACACCAACTTTGCTATTTATGCATTAATACGTATTCTTTATAGCCTCGTTGATTTTGGTCTTTGCTTTGAGTAGATTGATCCTCAGCATTTCTATGGTCACAATCTTCATATCTATTATGTCAAGTGGCTCTACCGTGAGAGTAAACAACCATTCTTTTATCAGTAAGATTTAATGGGTACCATAATTGGCTTTTGAGCAGGTGATGCTGCATCAAATAACAACTCTTTAAGGTAAGGAACCTATGCACCCAAAAACTGCATCACAAAACTCAATTGATCAGAAGTATAGCTCTATCGTATTCCTGGAAAGGTAGTAAAAACTGATTCACAAAACCCATTTGAAGATAGATTTATTTGTATGTAAGTACCACTCTGTGATATACTTATGAGGGGAGTAAAGAGAAGTAGGTACTTCATTGTACATTTGGTTTGGTTTTCATTCTTATGCTGTGTTTTCAGATCATATTTTTCTTGAACGCTCTTGTACATCTGTGAGCAAGGGTGGGCCAAGTGACAACACTGACCCAAGAGTTTTTTATATGGTGAGCTATATTTCTCTAATGTTAGAAATGTTCTGAGAATCAACTTGTGTTGCTAATACTTATCTTTTAACCCATCCTGCATTTTTTATTGTTAAAACGACTCTCGTGTTGCTTAGGGTCAAATCTTTTTAATGGCTGCTTAAGGTCTTTTAGCTGTAGACTAGAAGGGGAACCTCACGTATATGACCTCTTACCTCTTGGTTTTTCATCTTCGTTGGCTGCTGCTTTTTTAATTTTGTTGGTATTGAAATGACTACTAGAAAATGTCATGCTTCTATCTTTACTTGAATGAACCCCACTCTCTTCTTGCATTACACCTTGCACTACATGGCCCTGGTTAAAAGATAAATAAATTGACTTCCTCTATCTTTACTTTAATTCTTCTATCTTTACTTTATTTATTCTCTATCAATGTTTTTTTGCAGGTAATAGGACAATATAGAAGCATCTGGTGGCGGATATTTATTTTGATATGAATTTTTTAAAAGATGACAACTTATGATATTTTTATGTTTTTTGTTTGAATTTGTTCTAAATCATGTTTTGGATTGATTTGGTGCTATGTTACGTATGACGAGAGTTTTAATGTACTCTTGAATTATGATAAGTTTATGTAATGAAATTTGGATTTTGATATTTTTGTTTCATTTTTTTTAATGAAATGCAAGTTCATGAAATGGAGTTTAGATTATGAATACATTTCAGTGCTCCAGATTGCAGGGAATAATTGGATCAATTTAGATTATAGCATCCTTTCACAAGCGTCCCTAAAAAGGTCTTATTTTTTGTAGCTTAACCGCGGTTGTAAGCATCGCTAAATCAACCATCAATAAAAGGAGGATTGTACCAGCACTTGCAAAAAGCGTCGCTATAACTCTACAGCGACGGTCATCTTGCAACGGTTTAGCCGACATGTTTTCAACTGTTGGTATAGCTTTCTTGGGTTTATAACAGAGCTTTTCAAGATCTTTTGTGACGATTTAGAACGTTGCTATATTTAAAATTTCCTGTAGTGATTCCCTCATGAGGAATTGCCTCACCCGCTTCAGAAATACCGACTATTTCGCTCCAAGGATGCGACAAGCATATCTCGAATCTCTTCTTTGACCTATCACACTATTATTATCCGATGTTTTTTATGAAGTCAAGGGAGGCATTCGTTGTCCAGAACCACAATCTTATTCAGATTCAGTCGACTATAACGAGAAGTACTTCTGCCACGTCAATAACAAGAAATTAACAAAACCATGTTTCAAATTTTTTAAAATCTTTGAATATGAAGAAAGGTAAAGAACAGTCATAAATTGGAGTAATAATGAAATAAATTCAAATCTTACATAATTGGTTGGTAATAAAAATAATTTTAGAATCCCTTAGGGTGAGTTTATTTTAACGACTCTTCAATGTGCCAAATAGATAATTAAGAAAATTATATTTTTGCTATAAAATTATGCTTCTTCCCTTGGAAATGCTCTTAGATGGACAAATTCATTGCATCACTTTGGCGAATTGAATAATTTATTAGCCATTATGTGGGAATTAATCAAGATTTCTTGCTTTGACTATTTTTTGAATTCAAATAGGACATGATATATCATGAAATAATTATGAAATTCAAAATCATAAAAAAACAGATTCTATGCTAAACATCCGTGTTTACATTCAAACTCGCTTGTTTTGGTAAGAAGTGGAATGCTATTAATGCATGACAACTAATCGTAGTGATTAGACTTTAACTAATATTTTTCCTCTTTTAATAACCGGCAATACGGAGGCCATGTTTGGTACGATAAAATAATTATTGGAATGAATGGTACGATAAAATAATTATTGGAATGAAAGGAAATAAAATCCGGAATGAAATTGATTAATGAAATGTGATTGAAATGGTCATTCTTATTCGTATGTGTAGTTGTGCATAAAATCAAAAATTAAGATATGACTTGAATTAGATATTCAGGTCTTACTCATGTAATCAAAGAGTATAAGAGGAAAAATCTCTCTCTCACTCTCTCTAAAAATGTTTTCTGCTAACAATTCCCTATAAAGAGTAGGTCAACCTCACTTTAAAAAATTGGTTACTTAAAAATTTCTGTAAAAAAAGAAATGGGTAAATTGAGATAAATTTCTCCCCAGTCGTTATGGAGATCATACTCCTAATGACTTATCTATTTTCCACCTCCCACTTCAATCTATAGACGGATTTACATGGTTCGTGGAAAATGTAATGAGAATGAGAAGATAAAAGTGAAAATATAAAATAAACGGTTTGGATTAATAAATAGGTAGGAGCCGTGCCAGTTTTTGCTGAGTCCTTAAGTTTCCTCAAGTCTATTTGAAGAATTTGAGAAGTCGAGTCGAAATCTTATCTTCATTGAAGCATAGGTAATAGAAAGGACTCTCTCATACATACCATAAGCAAATAAAACTTCAAAAATCTCTTATTTACAAAAAAAAAAAAAAAAAAGAAATTCAAATTAAAAAAACTCATAGATGGAACGTGGCGATTAGTAGCAGCGCTCGGTAAATAAGATCTCTCTCTCTCTCTCTCTCTCTCTCTCTCTCTCTCTAAAAAGTTATTGAACTACTCCTTTTTTACTATACTCTACTACATAACTTATTACCCAACCATTTTATTTTTCAATGTTGAAGAAAAAAACTTCATTTCATCCAATGCAAAAAGAGTGAAAAGAAACAAAAACAGAAAGGAATCCTGAAACCAGATTTTGTTTTGGCTCATGCTAATAATTGGAATATTTTTCATTAGAAATAACAATAAATTGTAGTAAAACCTAATAAACATCAAATGGACGAACAATAACAAAACAACACTAACAACTTTCCTAAAGCTAACCTTGAAAGTAAAAACAAAAACATAAGAAATAGGGAAAACGGTTGGGAGCACTTCCTACATGTGTGTGAAACTAAACTCGAATGTAAAAAACAAGCCAAAAGAAAGAATCATTTCCAACAATTGACACTTGGGCTTGACTGCTCTCCCCTCTCTCTGGTTTATTCGCCATTCTGATGGAGAAACTCAATCCTCTTGTCAATCGCCTTTAAGTTTTGGCTAATCAAGCCACTTATATTGTTCAGATCACCTATGTTTAAATTTTGAAAGCCTCCGCCATCCAAGCATCGGTACATGAGTTGGCTTGTCTCCTTGTGTTGATTCAACCGTTGTTGTTTCACCAGTTTCTCTTTTGTCTTTTCAAGCTTTTCCGTTATGAAACTTTTTTGATCCATCATTTTTTTTTTTTGGTCTAACAGAGACAGATTCCTAAACCTTGCAAGAACCTGTTGAGCTCCCATTTGGTGAGGCCAAACGGTTGGCTCTGGATCATCAGGGCGATAGATTATCATGCATCCCTCAATTCCGCACAGTGTGCTAATTTCGCCTGCCGCCTTCATTAAGCTACCCTTTCGTTTTCTGAAAGTGGTTTTCCTAGTAGAATCATTTGCAATATAAGTAAGATTAACTTTGCCTCTTGTCATGTTTGAGGAATAGTTAAGGGAATGGAAAATAGGTTAAGATGGTACCATTACTTGTCCCGATAATCTCTATTTATAGGGATAACTAGACAGTATTGCAAGGAATGACTTAGTTGGACAAATTAATTGCATTCGCTTATTTTGGTAGGACATTTATTGGAAAATCACCCTTGTTTATTCCTAATTATGAGAAAATCTGGAATGGTGGATTTGGATTGTTTTGAATTTCAAATCAGGCATAACTATAGTTTAAAATAAAAATTTAAAAAATAAAAACTACAAAAAAAAAACGGAGTAACAGCTTCTACATATTTATACTCAGCTTTTTTGGAATAACACAAATGTAGTAGTGCTAAAATGACATCGTAACATAAAACTCATCAAAACGTTAATGTGAAAAGAAACCAAACCACTGGTGATAAGATCGACATGGTAATGTATTTCTAACAAATAGTAATAATATAAAAAAGTCGGGGCAATGCCATTAACTCTGTGGTACTAAATTTAACACATAATAGCCCTAAAGGAGAAGTATTGCAATTTTGATGTAAAACTATGGTTTAAACCGCCACTCTCTTCAGCATGTCAATCAAACTATAGCATGCCTTCTGCTAACAAACTCAATTCTCTTTTCAACATTTGCTTATGTTTCGGTTCAAAAAGCAAACCATGTCCTTGAGATCAACTATGCTCAAATTCTCAAACCATCCATCATTCAAGCACCAGTGTACCAACTGTGTTAACTCTTTTCGCCGATTCTACCTCTCTTGTTTCACCAGTTGCTCTGTTGTCTTTGTGAGGCTTTGCCCAGTAAAACTTTCTTGGTTGATCATTCTCTTATTCCGCCGCAACTCTGGCATATTTCTAAATCTCTCGATAACACGTTCAGCTCTTGATTGAGGCCAAACATCTGGATTGTAAGGGCTAAAATTGATAGTGCACTCATCAATTGTGAACATTGTGCTAACCTCGTTTGTCTTCTTCATTAAGCCCTTTGTCCTTTTTCTGAGGGTGGCTTTACTTGCATAATCATTTGCAATGTAGGCAAGGTGCACTGTGCTTCTCGCCATATCTTGAGGGATATTGGTTTTTAAAAAATGAAAGATAGGTCCTGATGTTATCTTTTCTTGCCGCAATAGTTCTTTATATATAGGTAAAACGAGACACAATCATGTATTGCCAGGTATGACTATTATCTGTACAAATTAATTGTATTTTGCGATTTTGGTAGGGTTCATTTATTTGTATAATTCGTCATTCATTATTCATTATGTGCGAATTTAGAATAATTCCTTTGACTTTTCTCTTGGCTAACGTGAATGTAACCAATTCCTCGGGTACATTGAACCGCCATTCTCAATTGTACCATATTACTATCAAACATAAACCCTGAATGTCAGAGGATGGAATCAAATTTCAAAATTGGCCAACCCCTTCAAATTTGAACATTAGATCTCCCATAAAAGAGTACTAATGTTCTAACCTATATTACTTGGAGTGAGCTATTTGAATTCTAATAAGGCATTCCTACAATTCAAAGGGCTATGAAACTTAAGACCATGCATTGGGACAATATATGACAAATAAGCTCTTGCAAATATTTTTTCCTTTTCTTAATGTATGGTGATCCTAGTTATATCCAATTTCTCTCTTCAATATTTTGATTTTTGTGTAGTAGGGACTTTCTTCAATAAGACATTACACTGACAAGAATTAAAGGTACAAAATGCAGGGAAAAGGTTGAGTAAATTGCAGTGGAACAAAAAGAAACAAAAACTAAATTAAACCTCTTGTGTAAATCACAAAACCACCCTCCAATTTGTAGAGATTACAAATAATGGGGCTTACACCAGTGGTAGGATTAATCCAAAGGAATATACAGTTTGTTTTCTCTCATATACCAATTTCAGAAAGAGATTATTCTACTAAAGGAGGTGCATGATGTTCCTTGTAGTATTTGGGGGATTTTAATGTCATAAAATCTAGGGATGAAAGAAGGGTTGGAAAATAGTTTTGGGAAACATAATTTTATTAAAGTTTGAGCTAAAATAAAAATGGATCCTATATATTTTTATGTGTAGGTTTAAGTGACAGTGTATCGACAAACGTATGGAAATTAATATTATGTATTTGAGTGGCTAAAATCATTTACATATGAATTGAAAATTGAATCCAAAGTAAACTCCAAAGTTTGGTTGAAAAAAGTAAAATAGATGCTAGTCCCACGTAGAAAAATTGTGAAACTTTCATGTATCATTTAAAGCTTGAGTTTTGTTAAGAGTTTGACCTCCCATGGGGTATTTGAGTTTGTGGAGGCATGCAGGTCCGAATCATTTAGATAATCAAAATATTCCTTTTATTAAAAATTTATTTAATTAAATTAAATATTTAATTAGTGGAATAAATTTCCTTCTATAATTTATTTTGAACCCGTTTCTAACAATTTAGAAGGCCCGGTCAAATGAGAGAGAGCGAAAGAGAAAGATGAGAGAGAAAATACTTCTATTTTTCTTATAATTACTGAAGTTGATATAATCATATTTTATATCGATGAATAAAATATAATTGTATTTGTTTCACTCATAAGTTAAAATGGAATGAAATGGAATGATGATTTCTCAGTTTTCTAATGAAATAATTATTCCATAACTTGACGTAATGGTGTATGAAACAAATAGGCCATTTCTGTATGAAGCAAAAATAGTATAAAGGACAGGAAACAAGGAGTCTTCTGAAAATGTAGAATACAATTTACTTGACTTCTCTTCGGTCCATTCGAAAGCTGCAAGAAACAGTTCAATTTCGGTCATTCATCTCAATAATCAATAGCCCAAATTTGTTACAGATTCTTACCGGTAAATTTTTTTAATAAATTAAACCATTGAAACACTTTTAGACGACCTATATTGCAAGGACTGTTTTCTGCATTTCGCAAAATCCATTTTCAAAGCAAAAGTAAACCTCCATTGGCAAATTACACACCACCCTTCAATCTCTATGAATCAAAATAGCATAATTCCATGAAAAGATAGAGAAAATTGGATCAAATAACATTAAAGATATAGAGAGAGAATTGACATCTCGTTCAACCAAAACGTCTAAAATTGGACCAGTGTAACATTGGGATATAATGAAGCCGGAACTACTCAACAAATTCAAAGGACAAGGCAAGAATATGTAATTCAAGGATTGCTCACTCCTCGAACATGATCACCAGTTCGGCACAAGGATTGTCATTCATCTTAAATGAGAATCAAAATGACCTCATTTAACAATTCAAGCCGTTCATGTCATAAATATTGATAGGTACATGCCATTCAAATCAAGGGGCAGAGTATGACATATGAGATCTTAAAAGACAAAAATTGACAATAACTATCCTCAGTGTTTGACAGCAGATTATGTCCGATGACCATATACTTGTTTCCCCATCCAAACCAAAAGAAATATCTAAGAACTCAGTTACAAGCAAAAAGGGCATGCAGATCTGTTTGTCAAAGCAATCTGCGTACTATTGGGGGGCTTTATCAGCAGGCGGAGGTGGTGGTGGTGCCTTGTGAACTGCCGCAGAGCTCGTTGGCCCTTCAGATTCAACAAGCTTGCGGAGCCTATCTTGAAGGACTCGAACTCTGTCCTCTGTCCTGCGGAGCCTAGTCCATCTGTAGGCAAACCAGAGTCCAAGCCCACCGTACACAAGAATATAGGAACCCCATACATATGGGTAGGCTTCTGCATGCGCTTTAACACTCCGGTATTTTTGTTCTATCATCCCGGTCAACCCAACAGCCGGAGAGTTTGGTGCTTGCTGATCCTCTTTATTGTCTTTGTATGGAGTTCCCATTTCTCTTTTTTCCTTCACCGCTTATGAAATGGGGAATGTCAGGATCTAGGGATAACAAAAAAAGATAGTCCCCAGATGTTGTCTGCACCCGGAAAACCAGAAAAGAGAGTTAGATATAGCAGTTCTCCTGTCCAGTAACCCAGAACTCAAACTCGCCTACATGAATTAAGAAAACACATATTAACAAGACAAACAAGCACTATTAGCACAGTATTTACAACTAGACAACTATGGAACAAAATACAACCAAACTTCTTAGCATATGAAACTGTAATTAGAAAAATCTTACACACTGATCATTCAACCAAATTGTAAAAGGACTGGATCTTATCTCTCAGCCTGATTGACTTTATTTTAAACCTTGAACCAATTAAGTTCGGAGGAAGAAAAGGGATAGGATATATAAGGTAGATAACCACCAAATTCTTATATGATAGTGGCAAAAAAAGCAAAAGAGGGGACTCGGACTTAAGTCCGTAAAGGACAGTACAACTAATAACTGCTGGAATAGGCCCTTAGGAACAAATAAATCACACTTTTTTTATTCCACAAGTAAGCAAAATTGAACAAAGGACTTCCATTCAGGCAATAAGTGAAAACATTAGTGACTTAGAAAATGCACTTTAGAAGGTGGTTTTCTTTGTTTGACCTTACGAGTTGAACTAAGTAAGTGGAGGCTGGGGCGAGGGGAGTTAGGCTCCCAAAATCCCGTGTGCTTGCCTCACCTGCTAGTCAAAGAAGACTCTGGAAAGGGAGGGGACGAGAATGTGCAACAACCCGAGGATCCTCTTCTTGAAGAGGTATCGAAGTGGGTCCTTCAGCGAATTGTGATCTCTAGCAAATTTTTTTGGGTCACTTTTGGGGGACGTGAGGAGGATTCCATAAAAGTTTTTTGAGGCCATTGAGGCCTCCTAGAGAAGCAAATGTCACAGCAGACCTTCTCCGAAGTGGTTTAGATCCTATAAAGGGATAAAGGAAACTACGAAACTTGGAGTGTTCGATCAACCATGAGAAGGGGGCCTACTGAATGCAGTGAAGTGCAGGTAGGAACTAGTGATAGGAGACTATCTAGCTTGGTTCGGAGAGCAATTGTTGAGTAAAATCCTTTTTTGTTGCTAAATGTTACGGCCTAAATGGGAAGGCATATAAGTTACATGTCACGTGCTTTGCAAGTGAAAACGTTTGTATCAAATTTGATGAAAGAAAGTTGGTTATGCATAATAGGAAAGTAATATACGTGGTGGAATGTAACTTATATGTACTTACATGATATTCACATTCCTAAATATGATTTTTGTAACCTATAGGTAAATTTATCACATTAGAATTAATAGGAAGTTTTTTCATTATTGGAGGTTTATTTGTCAGAAGATCTAAGAATCTCATATGATGGTTATAATATGGTGATTTAACTCGGTCAACATTCCCCATGTTTGGATTAGCTAGTCACTTTTGTTTTCAATCGTCCATTAATACAAGCTATTTTATCATACATTATCAGGTCTTCCATTTCCTTCTTTTCATTTTTCCTTTCCTCATTAGAATCGTACTGGTTTGGTCATGAATTGGGACATAAGATTGGATTGGTTACTCAAAAGATTACGAGCCTGTCTCCACTGGAAATTTCTAATTAACAACCCAAAAATGAGAACAAAAGTTCACAAGCATGTCTCCATTGCATTAAAAAAATATCCAATCTGCAAAAAAAGAAAAGCACAAAAAATGTATTGCCTTCAACAGGTTTAATAGAAAAGCCACTAAATTAGGGATTTTTCGAACAGTAAGATAGTATTTACTTCAAAATCGCGACAAGATGGGATTCAAGCTCTAATTTTTACTATCCATAGCAGCCCAGAAATAGGAACAAAAGAATCCACACCTGTTAATCAGACGAAGATGTATAGCGATACGGAAGAAACGTAGAGCGTCAACTGGGAGAGGAGAGAGCCGAGCGGGAGAGGAGAGAGAGCGTCGTCCGGAGAGGCGAGAATCTTCACACAGAGAGAGAGAGAGCGCTCGACGGAAAAAGAGATGTTGAGGGAAAAACAGACTGGAGATGGTATGAGGGCTACTCAAAACCTATCTATGGACTGGTTTGATACGAGGCCCACATTCATGGGCTTCAATGCTTGTGAAATGTAATCCAACCAAACCAGGCCCAGATAGGTGGGGTCACGGAAAAGTCAACATTTGACGCTACGTATTTACTAAAAAAATATAAGCATTTTTTGCACGATTTGTTAATTTGCAATTTTGGTTCATAAAATCACAATTTATAGAGAGGGAGAGAGTTGATACAAAATGCATGATATATACACAAAATGACTTACGAAAATAAATACTAAGTGATTTTTGGCAATTCACTGTAAAGTGATTTACAAGAAAAATACTGGATGAACTTTCGGATGGAATTTTGAGTGGAATAAAAATTAATTTTGATATATTTAATGTTTATTTTGTATTTTAGTTAATTATAAATTGCACTCCTGTTATATAAATTTAAGATTTATTTTATAATTATTATAATTAGTTTTTTTATAATTTATTATAGATTAATTATTTTATCAATTATTACTTAAATTAAATTTTACGAAAATTGTTATTTTTAAACCTTACGCCTTTTTAGTTCTCTATTTTTTCTCTTTTCAAAAAATCATAAAAATTATTATAAACTCATTTTATAAATATATTTATCTTACAACGTGTATTATTAAATAAATTTTTTACGATTAATCATTAAATTTTATTGATTTATACACTCGTCTTATTATTATGTGATTTCTGTGTAATGGTTTAAATATTAGTCGAGCATGAATTAGTATGATTACTTTGACGATGATCGATTATTAATACTCAGAGTGTTACGTGAATACCCGAATGTTAAACATACTAATAATGATATACGATTAGTGGTTGTAGAAATATTATGTGTGTTTTGTAACCGTGATGCGATGTGAGCCGAACTTTGACTTTAACCAAATTATGTGATAGACCCAAACTTTATATTACCCAAGCGCTGTAATTTAACATTGTCATACATTTAGTCAAGTTACATTTGAGCTGAAATTATATCTAGTCCTATTGTACCCTTTTAACCTAATGACTTTCTAGCGTAAACTTTAAACTTATATTGTTCCGGCATGATAACGACAAGATATAATGCTAGGGATAGCATATTGATTGGAAACATGACGATCAGAAAAACGTTGTGTTTGGAGAGTAGGGTGGTTGGGAGGTTAGTCGGGTGGTCGGGATCGTTATCGTTTGGAAGCACCATACTTGACTTCATTGATATTAGAAATATTGATTCGAAATAAATGACGAGGTCATTGATGTTAGAGAAGCCTATTCAAAATATATGATGAGGTCATTGATGTTAGAAAAACCTATTTGAAATAAATGATAAGGTCATTGTTGGAATAATTGATGGAACTATATGACATAATCTTACTTTAAAATATTTGATTTGAGTCGAGAACTCATAGAACGTTTAATACTGATATTCCCTATGATAATTACTCTGATAATTTCAATTCCGCTATTTCAAATTCAAGCATGTACTTACTATTTCTGCACTTATCTTACTGCATGATTTGACCTTGTATAATTTCATATTCTGTACATTTCACATCATGTTATTATGCTAAAACATTTAAAAGGGAATTTAAGAGTAGAGTAACTTATTGAGTATCAAAACTCATAGTACAACTTCTTCTTACCCCTAGTATTTCATAACCAAATATCGACGACGATGGAGCCGAACCGGAGTATATACCGTATGATGATGTTTATCCAGCAGAAGATACGATAGAGTCATGGTTCACGTAGACTAGTTTAGACTATTTTGACTTCACTTTTAAAATGTTTTTGATGTAAAACAATCTCTTTTGAAATGCACTTTGACTATTTCCTGTATTAAACTCGTATTTCAATATAATTACAGTATTTTGATTATTTTACTCTTTTTATTAGCGTGTCCGAAATTCAAAGCATCATATACACCAATAACTCAGTGACTTGTCAAAACCTAATTACATGATTGAAAATACTTAAGACCAAATTACAAATAGCAAATTACATTATTCCTTATATATTCAAAATCACTCATATATATTTTCGATGTGTGAGAGAGTATTACATATAAATCACCCGTATAAATTTTCGTAAGAAGAGTAATGGGAGTGCCAAATACCATAAATCTATCGATTGGTTATATCGGTTACGTATGAATCTCAAAAACCAAAAGTATAAATAGCAATGTCACCATTGATTTGATTGCACTTTGAACCGTCGTCAAAAAATTCTTAATGCACACTATAGAGTATCACCGAGTGATTTTCATACGTAAAGTTATGATAGAACTTCTTTCCCACCGAGACTATTAAATAAGTATTTTGCTTTCTCTGTGCATTCTCTCTTTCTCCTTCTCTTCATTTAGCTCCATCTTTATCCTCTCTTTATTTTCTTGAATTTTTAAAATTCAATATATAAAAACAAGTAATAATATGCACCAATAATTTTGGTCATGTAGCCATACAATTCTTTTTTCTTTTCAGGTTATATAAAAAATTAATTTTTTTAAAAGAACTATATCAACAAAAGAATTCATCTTCAAGAGCAACAAGATATTATTGAAGTATTTATTAGAGTCTTCTTCTTTAGTCTCTATTTACAGCTAAATTTCTAAAAATAAACTCATATTTATACAAGTATTGCCTTACTCTCTCACTTGTGAGGCCAGCCATTGCGTATTATTATTAAAATCTTAATAAAATTACATAGATATAACAACACATGACGGAATAATTATGCAAGAATATCTAAACTGTAAGAGAATTTACATATATTTGTGATATGACATATTTAATGTGGCAACAACACTTTTAAATAAAGTCGTTTTCGTATTGCTTGTATTGGATATTAATATACAAATATATATCTCAAAAATATTCATAGTATAAAAATTATAATTTTTGTTTTTATATGTTTATTACTTTTTGAATACTCTAAATTACGTATTTAAAACTTTCATAAAAAGAAGATTGATGTGTCACTTAAGTAAACTTATTCGAAATAAAAATATATATAGATTTTTGACATTTTAGTTATTCTTTATAGAGAAAAATATACTAAAATAAAATGGTATCATTATTTATGTAATGTATTGAACATGTGAGGAATATTTTTATAATTAAATTAGTACCATTAAACTTAAAAATAACAAGCAATACAGTGATTTATAACTATTCTTATAAAATTATATCTTAATTTAACATATCCTAATTGTATTTGTATCTTTTTTTAAAGATTTTTTTATAACGTCATATTAAAATATAAATATAATATTCGTCTAGTATCATATTTGTATTTTTTAAGATAATGCTTCGTAGACGTGCTTTTTATTTCAATTTACTAATACTTGTTGCAACAATGCTACAAGTACAACAAATTTGCACAACACAATGCACAACATGGCAAAACTACGTCGTTTCATTAAGGGAAAAAAAAACAAACAAAACAACACTGTTTTTTTCCTTAATGAAACGACGTAGTTTTGTTTTGTTTGTTTTTTTTTCCCTTAATGAAACGACGTAGTTTTGTTTTTTTCCCTTAATGAAACGACGTAGTTTTGTAATGTTGTGCATTGTGTTGTACAAATTTGTTGTGCTTGTAGCATTTTTGTACTTGTTATGGATAGCTTGCACAGCACAGACAGTTACCAGAAGATTTGTTGCCACGAGTCGACCCTATTACCATCTCTTCTGCTCTCTCTCTCTCTCTCTCTCTCTCTCCTGGTCTCTCACTCTCTCAGCCGCTTCCGTCGGCCTAAGCGCTAAAAAACAAGCATGGAGCCAATCAATTCTAGTGACGGCGGTGCTGATCAGGTGCTTTTCTCTGCCAATCAACTCTGTTTATAGCCTTCATATGAACACTTGTATGTTTCCTATGGTATTCATACATAGAGCTTAAAGGTTGAATCATCTCTGTCTTGCTCACATTCGTATGAAGCTTTTGATTCTTCTCAAAGCAAAAGCACAATATCAAATTAGGTTTAATGTTAAGACTTTCAGGGGTGTCCTGTGTGGGGATAGCAAAAGATGGAAATTGCTAGCATTCCTGAGATTTTTGATATTAGATTTTCACAGGAAATTAATCATTAGCGTAGACTGGTTGATTGATAGGAATCAAATCTACAAATGCATGCTCATGGGTTGTTTCGTGGAGGATTAGCATTAGCAAACTTCGAACGCTGGTTTTCTGATTCTATTGCAGAAACACTGTTTTGAATAGGCTTTCTACTTTTTGAATTGAGGGGTAATATTTGGTTTCTCTTGACTCTTGGCCTCTATTCAAACGGTGATTACCATTGTCATGGGAAAGGAGATCCATGAGGAAACAATAGAATTATGTTAACTATTTCATCAACAGCCTGTCCTTTTCCTTATCTTTTACTTTCCCTCAATAGTCCCTCCTTATATCCATGATCTAAATACAGTCTCGGTGTATGCTAAGTTGCTAATTGAATGGAGCTTGCACGTATTCATTAGTGAACATAGCTTTGAGTGGTGCCACTTGCCAGTGACTGCCACCCTCGTGGGTGATAATTGGGGTTCAAGTACCGAAAGGGAGAAATGTCTAGTGTCAAGGTTAATAATAGAAGAAATGACGAATGTTGTCATGGTATCCAAAGAACATGTAGTTGGGCAATTGGATGAAGTTATGCCAGAGTGAAATGCTCATATCTACTTACTAATTTCCAGTTTTCTACTGCTTATAAAATTTTTCTATGGAGGATGGTGTTGACTTGACTGTTTCTATTACTTTTGGAAATGTTTCTTGTTATTGTCTTCTGCTTTGTAAATTTGATTTACTCTCCGTTATTTGTCTGATGTTTTCCTAAATTAATCTTGCACATTTTATTCTTCTTTTTGTGTCACAGCTTGTGGTGGAAGGAGGCGAAGGATTCTCTCATGCGATAAAAGTTCTGTTAAACAGGCCTAAGCAACTGAATGCACTTTCCTTTACAATGGTATGATGTTTATGTAATTTGTTCCGTTTGTTAGATCGCTGAACTATAAAATCATTTGGTATTTGGCGCTAATGGTCGCTCCCTTAAATTACTGCAGGCATTGCTTAATTTTAAGTTTGTTTTTTACTGCTATTCTAAGCACCATCTATCTTACATCAAATTGCTATCAATTTTCTGATGCTAACGTGGTTTTGGGTTTTGGTACATGCATTTGGTACACAAGTGCAATTGAACATAATAACCACCTTGGTTGTACTCAACACATTGAAGTACTTTACCTTTTGTTACTTTTTCTCGTGGGCAAAGTGAAGTCTACATCCTTGACCTTCTCTCAATCTCCTCTATCTTCTTTTGCACAATCTTTTAGTTTATGGGATGTGGTAGCTAGGGATAATTTGCTTGTGAAATTGTATGTTCTGAATTGCTAATGTAGATATCTAAGGAAAGGACATAAAAGTGCATATTGTGTGGAATTTGATGAAAGAATTGTAGGTATCTGTGCTTAACATGACTTGCCATATCATCACCTAGATGGACTGTGTTTATTTCGCAAGGCACGAGCCTTGCCCAGCTCATGGCCTCACTTATATTACTACTGCTAGACTAAAACTCTTTTTGTTCCCTTCTAAATAATTCCTCATGAGCATAAATCTTGGTCTTGAAGATATCCAAATGGTGCTAGTAAATCATTAAACGGTTTACCTTCCTTTCAGAGTCTCATTCTTTGTGTGCATTGATGGACTGGAAGCCAATGTTGTGTATATAAAGTTTTGGCCATAGTTTGAGAAGGAGTTCGAATTTGTGTTGCATTCACAAGTTGAGCAGACTGTAGATACTTTTTGCTCTATTCTCATGTTGTTAGAGACATTTGTTTTATTTTGTTCTTTGTTTTTGGAAAATTGTGTGTGAGGCGAAGGATGGTTCTCAAGCTTTATGGCTATTTTTTCGTTGCCCTTCTTCTGGATATGGGTGGCATCCCCTTGATGGCTTGTTTCTATAAAGTTATAATTTATAATACATACATACATACATACATGTATGTATGTATGTATTTGTTGATCCAGCATAGACGCTGATTGTTGTTGTGGTCTAATAATAGTGGTGGATTGACTGTGAGGCAAAACCAAATATCCTACTTGGGCCGCCATTATCATCCAGATGATTTGGGAAGTTTCTAGTTTTTTATTTTTTATTTTTTTGTCTTTCTTGATGTGATAATTTTGATACTTGTATGATGTACTTGCTTGCCTTGTGCTAGGTAGAATCCAATGTAGCTGATTGGCTGTTGGTACTTTTGGAAATTTTATTTTGTCAAGTCATCATGGAATTCTGCAACTATAAGCTTATAAATATTTTTTTCCACGCTTCCCGTGTTTGGAATAATGTCCGTCTTGCTGGTACGTAAGCGCAATGGGATAAGATTGTTATATTTGCCTTCATTTTTTTTCTAGGTATCACTGCTGCTGGAACTCTTCCTTGCCTACGAGTGGTCTTCTAGTGTCGAGCTAATCATTTTGAAGGTACTTTTATAGAAAAGCACAACATTAAAGTTTATGGTCAAGTTGCACAAAGATACAATTAGTAAATGCAGTCATCTTTAGGGTCTAAACTCGAAACATGTTACAGTTTGGTAAAATCTCGTAGCTTGTCAGTTAAAGTGAATTTTTGAGTATCTAGATTGATTTCTGTATCAAGATCATGCATGTTATCTAACTGGATCCTCTTTTTGGCAGACATGTTTTTTTTTTTTTCCACTTCTAGTTTTGATTCTTTCAGTTTTTCTGCAGTTTTAGTAACCTCGTTTGTGTGTTGATTATCTTGATTAGCCAGGGCAGTCTGTTATTTTGAATGTTGGTAAAGACCCATTGGATAACTACCTTTGACAAAAAAATTAGTAGGAAGTCAAATTTGTGTTTGGCTTGGGAAGACTGCACTAAAGAGTACTTGCTCTTGTAAATCTTGGTAGAAATGATCGTTTGAGTTTCCATTATTATTTGTTGAGCCGGGCTTGTAATTCATTTTCTAGGGTTCTGCTTGTACCTTTTTACGTGCTTAGCACCTTTGATTTCATGTAAACCAAGTTAGAGAAAAGCATCCCATGCCCAGTTACAAGTAGCTTTGCTTTTTGAGCTGAAAAGGCACATAAGATGAAAATCTGAAAAGTTTTAGGAAGCACCTAACCTTTTCTGAGTGCAACTTTTAAGCTTGGAAATTTGAAGTTTAATATCAATTATGATTCATTTTACCAAATGGGGCCTTTAATTGCCTTATGGATACTGAGGATCACACCACGATATTCTTTTGCTATATCAGCCATTATAATGACATGGAGTGGATCTCATGTTGTTCAAATGGCTGTATTTGATGCCAGAGACGCATTTTTCATCTAGCCTTACCTGTGCTGGGTTGCAGGATAGAGCCTTAGGCTGCCCTACGCTAGAAAAATGCTGGGGTAGGAATTTGACGTTTTTGTTAATTGTTCAAGGGCTTATTTTGAACGAAGGTTTGTTCGATAATCTACAGATTTGTTATGAACTTAGCATTAGATGGGCAAGGCGTAAGGGTAGATTTGGAGCTAAATTGAACAAAACGTTGCTGTTGTTTTGGGGTGAGGAGAATTGGAATTTTATGGTTACAAAAATGGTGCTAGACTAAAATGATCGGGACGAGAATCTGAAAGTACATCCAAGTTAATTCCATTGTGAAGAGCAAATGGAGCAGGCAAACCTTCAAATTTCTTTTGGAGTCCCTTCAGGTGCAGCACTAGCAGAAGTTATCAGCGGGTTCAAAAGTTGCAGCGTGTAGATTTTCAAGTCTGTTGGATTGTGAAAAGGAAGTGGAAGGCTTCGGCACCAAAATTCAAAAACTATGGTTCATGACTAGGAGGGCCCACTCAATTACTAGAACACAGTATGAGATAAAGTGGCTGAAAAAAAAGGACTACTCGAGTACTCATGTTTGTTATGCTTTCTTCTTTCATCAATAGATCTACGAGTTCAAAAGGAAAGTCACATGTTCACTTAAGGTATCATTGACTTACTAGCACTACATTTTCGAAGTTCATAGGGTTCATCTGCACCCACTGACATGTAAATGGTGCCACCCTGACTCTCTTGGAGTTTGAAATGATTAATGGAGTCTCACAATAGGAGTGCAAAAAAAATCGTTTGTACCATTCTTAACCTTTTTTACTTCGTCCGGTGTTTGTTGTATGTTATTGTCATCATGCACACCTGGGACATTTATTTCAGAACACTAGTATAGATTATGTTTCGGTCTTCACTTTCTCATAAGTTAGAGGCCTTGAGGGTGGTCGTACATCACGGTGTAAGAGAAAGAGGGAGGTCTGGTTCCCAAGAGATTGACTGCCACTAAATCGAGAGAGGAAAGGTTCTTAGCCACCGGTCCTAATATTGTTAGCTTCAAGGGGGTGCCATTGAGGGTTCCCGTCTAATTCCTGGTTATGTCATTGTAGGGGAATGGAAGAGCATTTTGTGCCGGCGGGGATGTTTCTGCTGTAATCCGTCATATCAGTGAAGGTTGAGGTTTTACTTATTCCTTTATTTCTTATTGTTTTTGTCAATGCACAAGTATGTACGCAAGGCATAAAGTAGCGAGCTGCTGTTGCCCTAATGGTTATGTAGTCTTTTAATTTTTTTTATCATATTCTAAACCATTTTAACTCTCCTTTTGAGTTTTATGAAACATCTCAGCCATCTCTCCTTGAGGAGGATTCTGGCAAACAGTTCTTTTTGTAAGTATTGAGGTCTGTCTATATTATATACTGTTGCTTGTCTCTGTGCATCAGGCAATTGGAAATTAGGTGCAGAATTTTTTCGGAACGAGTACATCTTGAACTATGTGATGGCTACATACAGTAAACCCCAGGTTGTTCATTTGGAAAATCTTTGACCTTTTGCATTGACGGGTATCTCATGTCAAGTTTGTTTCAGCATTTCTCAAGGGCTGCACTGCACATGGTCTTATTGTTAGCTTGACATAATGCAAGGTTTCAATTCTCAATGGGATTGTCATGGGAGGTGGAGCAGGAGCTTCAGTACATGGTAGATTTCGTGTTGCAACAGAGAATTCGGTATTCATCTTGTCCACTAATTTATCCACTTGCAACTTTTCATTTGTTTTTAAGTTTTATATTATATGAGATCATGTTATCTCATTGTGTATAATCTCTTTTCTTCTTTTATGTAGATTTTCTTTCTTCTCAAAGCTCATGTCCTTTTGAACTATTGTCAGCAGAATTATCTAGTATTTTTTTTTGTGCACAAAAGGGAAAATAGGACCAGCATTTATGGTTTTGTGGGGGGGGGGGGGGGGGGGGGGGGG
>JABCMJ010000230.1:0-16036 GCA_014822125.1 Arbutus unedo
TGTGAGAATTCCGGTTATAATATGAAATTTTATTTATGTTAAATTTGTGGACGTGACACGTCTAGTCAGCACATGACCCCCGCCCTGTCAGTCAGAGCGAAGGTCACCCATGCTCTGATAAGTCCGTGTGACACTGAGGATCGGACTGCATGTGTTTCCCACTTGACAGGGAGACTTTTGTACGAGAAGGATATCAGAACAGATTGCACCATATTTGAACATATACTAAGAGAGATATGACCTTCCTTACGGGGAGGAGGGCATGCACCAATCAAGGCCCTCATTCAGCCTTTGATCGCGCTTCAGCCTGGACTATGAGTATGAAATTAACTAAAAAGCAAGATACACACTCATTATTCTAGGAATTTCTTACAATCTTCGATCTCAATATACAGTTCTAACTTAATTGTCGGAAGGTCCATGACTGACCAACCACCTCCCGGTTACCAAATTTGTATGCAGAGCCAACTAGAAGGTCAAAAAAAGGTCTACTATTTTTTGGCATTATCAGATATAATCTGGCATTGGTGACCATGTAATCAAAAGACACTTATTACATTTCGGGACATTGAAGTCTTACAATATTATATTTAATGGAAGTGCCCTATCATAGCCTATGTTTTGATGCATCCACAAGTGTCGTAACAGATTGAAAAAACAAAATTAAATATTAAAAATTAGGGATTAATACAGGTTTAGTTAAGTGCGGCTACAAAAAAAGAAGAAGATAAAGACATAGACAACAAAACGACGTCGTATTATGCGTCCAACAAAGTGCCCTATTATACCCAAACTTTAGAGGCACTAACAATTGTCCCATAAAATTATCACGAATAAATTAAATATGAAAAATTAGAGTTAAGTCCAAATGTCTCTTCACGTACAATCAAATGGGGCATTTAAGAAGGTAACGTCTCATTAATAAGTTGATAGGACAGTTTTAAAAAAGTGAGGCTAAAGAAAAATGAAAGTGGAAAAAATATATAACAAAACGACGTCGTATTATGCTTCCAATAAAGTGCCCTATTATATTCAGTTTGTAGAGTCACTAACAACTACCCCATCAAAATTACCACGAATAAATTAAATATATAAAATTAGAGTTAAACCCAAATGCCGCATTAGGTACAATCAAATGGGGCACTTAATAAGGTAGTGCCTCATTAATCATTTAATAGGACAATTTTAAAAAAGTACCGTTTAAAAAGTGTCCTAAAATCTCCATTTTGTTGTAGTAGTTGATCTCAAAAAGCCAACCGAACTGAGGTTGGTGGCGAAATGATAAAATGAGCAATATGCACCTATGTATCTACTGGTTGATCCTCAACGAACCATGAAAAAAAAAATACTTGTTTGTCTTCTCATAATAGAACGTATGAAGAAAAGAATCTAATAAAGCACATGCAGAAGGCGTGCTACCCTACCAAGCATGTAACTTTGTCTCACCCAACCCACTTGATGTAATGGCCGGATAGACCCGATTGTCTGTCTTGAGGTTGGTCCAACTATTGGAAATGAAAAGAAAAGGAACGCCGAGTTGCAGATCATTCGTGAGTCGAACTCAATTTTATTGGCTACCCCGGCGGAATCCTCCATCAACTGAAAATTTTGCAGTTTTTTTTGACGATACAGGACATGTGTTGCTAAAAGCAAGAAATTTTCAATTTTAAAATAAGCGTGGCTGAATGACGAATCTATATAAAAAAGAGCTATATCGAGTACGAATCCTTATTATATAAAGCAAACCATGTATAAAAGAATAGCCAAAGGGCCAAACCGATGATTATAAAAAAGAAACAAAAAATACCCCCAAGACCAGGGCTTTAGTATAAAAACGAAACACACAAAATCCTCTCCCCCCAAATTATCTAGACCAACCGAGATCCAAACTGATGAAGATTGTATCTATCTGCAACTGATATTCTGGAGGGCCGGTGTTGTGGTATTAACATCCATGGTGCAGTTCATGTTCACAGACTTCTTCTTCTTGAAGATCAACATCAGCTCTACTTTTCCATTCAATGTCGATCGGCTGGTCAGAGGTACAATCCCTGAATTTATATAACTTCCAAACAAGGTGAGGTCCACTGGAATGGTGATCTTTTTGGTTCTTCGGAATTGGGCTTTTGATTTGGGAATAATAGCACTCCCAACCTCTGTTTCTCCGTAGTAGAAGTAAATGGTGCTATTGTCGTATTTATAGGGTCCGAAATTGGTGTTTTTGATACCAAGTTGAAAGTTGGTTCTCATATTGATTGAAGTGTTGGTCGCCACGCCATCAAAGGTTTCAAAGGTGGCGGATCTGACCCTGAATTTGGGATTACGGACCTTCATGATTGTGAGGGTGAAGAGGGCTATGATTGCAGACTGGAAAACGACGAAGGCGACACCGTAGAGCAGCCATTTCTTGTGCTTTTGGCGGCGGAGAGCTTTGGCGTCGGCTCTATCGGCTTCTTCGCTGCTTCGGGTGTAGCCGTTGGTTTGTGGGGGGTGATAGGCCTGTTGCTCCTTGTCTGCCATTTTAAAGGGGTTGTTTTGATTCTAGAGAGAGAGAGAGAGAGAGAGAGATGTATTGCTCTTCTTTTATTAGGTGGGATTGAAGGAACTGGATGTGGTGGAGGATAGGGATATGAGGGTAGGGTGATGATTTATATAGAGTGTGAAGAATTAAGAATTTTCAGTTTTACATTTAATTTGGGTAGTTGGAGATTAAGTTTGACGTGGTGAAAATGGAGACGCCATGTTTGAAATTATGAGAAACAAAGAGTGAATTTGGAGGAAGGACTTTTGCTCTCTTCGGAGTGGAAATTCCCAAACGCGTGGCGGTTGGTTCGATTTCTAGAACATAATTAGTTGACAAATTAAGCTCTCCATACAATTGGAAAATAATAGGGGTGAAATTAAAAACCGACGAATCAGATCGAATCAAAAAATCGGACTGAATTGTCAATTTAAGGAGTCCAAAATTTGATTCGGTGGTTTCAATTTGAAACCTTTGAAAAATTAAAAATCCGGTCCGATTTCCCTATTCTACATGTTAAAAATCGATCTGGACTGAACCGGACAGGTTACACCCTTAGAAAATACATACATGCAAACGCAAATAGAATGACCTAAAACACGTAAAGAAATTTTTTTATAGTTATCATAGAAGAAAAAAGGAACGGAGGAGGCTAGGTTAGCCGAAAGATGCTTATCGGTTCAAGAACATAAGGTGACCCTGTAAGAAGGGGTAGAGAAAATATCTCGAGCCAATGTTCGAGTACCAGGCGCTACGGCACTGAAGTAACCCATGCCATACTCCCAAGAAAAGCTCGAACGACCTTCAACAAAAAGATATCTGTACCCGAAACAGACACAGGTGGGTAGGTAGAGAATACCTAGGTTTAAGATAAGATGTTCAAAAATCAATAATAATAGTATGACTTAAAACGATTATGGTGACAAAAGTTTAAGTTATGTTTGTGTCATCATGAAAGGGGATTATAAAAATAAAGATGCCAAACGATGCTAAAAAAAGAAAAATTAAAAATTTACAAAACATTGTTCTATGTGATGTGATCGCTTTAAAAACACCCACATTGGTTTTTTCTAAAGATGCCAAACAGTAGTCTTGGAATACAACTTTCAAACACAAATTCAAATACAGATTCATTTGAAATATTTCTATGCACGTGAATTTTTTCATAACAATATGGGATCTACGTGCATCGAAAGATTCAAAATGAGTCTGTATTAAAATATGTGTACATGTTTGTTGGGGGAGATAAATTGTTAAGACTTTTTCATAACTTCTAGAAGAAAACAATTTTAATTAGCCGTTGACACGTTTTACTTGCAGGGATGTCTGTGAAGTTTTAACATTTAGTTTTTAGAAGCCTCCATGCACCTTCCTCCTCTCCTTAGGTAGACTCTCTCTCAGCATATGACTTTTTGTAGAAAAATAGAAATGTTAACTGGGGTTTCATTTTTCATTAATTATTCCCATGGTGTAGAAAGAATACTGTGAAAGTCATTTTTCAATTTGGGTTCATAAGACTGAGTGGATAAATGGATCCGAATTCATTGTATTGAAGCATAATGTAAAAAAATGATTGTCCTAGTGCCAGTGAAAATTGGAAACCTTTGCTGGGTAAACACTGACAGATTGTCTGTCCATTGTTGGTCCATGGCCCTCTCTCCTCCAATTGCTTCATGATTCTCTTGAGTTTCTCCCAAAGCTCTTTGGTCTCTGCCCTTTGTACACAACAGAATTGTTCGCCGAGGCTGCCCTTCCTGACCTCTGCCGAATCTGCTCCCCTCGTCCAGCGGAGTGATTGGTTACTTCCTCAGGTCACTAACTCTAGCGATAGCAACGAGACAGATCGGGAGTAAATATTATTATCTCCTTCTCCCGATTCCAAACTTATATTCAATCTACATTCTTGCCGTGATCCCCAAATGGGAATTGGTTTTAGCCTCCACTCTCACACCAAACGGGGGAATAGAGATCTCTAAATGAGGAACGGAGATCCAAAAATAAATTAAAAAAACTAAAATCTCTAATATAAAAAAAAATACATTAAGAATTACATCAAATTTGACAAACCCTAAAAACGTTATATATTATATAACTTATAACAGCTATAGACAAGACCCAAATGTCCTAAAAAATACGGGGCAGGGATCGGGGACGAATAAATATACCTCCGAATTCTACTCATTCCTTGAATTATTTTTAGAGTCATTCCTAAATCGTATCCGATCTCCAAACAAATTCCCGAATCCTCGACTCGTTTGGGCCGGAAAACGGGGAGGGCAGATTAGATCGGGTGAAATTATCATCCCTAACCAACCCCTCGTCTATTTGGTTCCTGTTGAGGTTCCTCCACCAGCGGGTTGACAACCGAGCTAGGGAGGGGCCATGACGTGTAGTTGCTACACTCAAACCCCATTCCGTTCACCATGTGTTGCCACCAGCTAAATGAGGTTTGGCACTACACCTCCAATGGATTCTCGTTCGGAGAGGCATCACCTTCCTAACGTCCTCCTAGTGTAGATCTAATGTTCACCGTGGTTTTGGCTCAATTAAATTTGTTTTGAGCGAGAATGTGTCATTCTCACAGACGGCGCCAGTTAATAACCCCAAAACAATACGAGCAAACTAAAGTTGAGGCTCACTTCCATTGTTCCGTTTCCTTATTGTAAATTTCTTATTCAACAGTACTCTAGGTTACTTCATGCATGCTTAATAATTTGGTAGCCATCTTACCTAGCCTTATGCGTAAGCGTGTAGAAAGATTGGGGAGAACCAGTAGAGATTAATTTCTAACGTGTGACACCGTATATCTATACTTCTTATAAAAGAAGGAAGGCGTTTGTCTATTTTTTAGTACCAAAAATGCCTTTCACTATAAAATTAAATTACAAACTCACTTTGAATCACGACACACATTAATTGTTTGAAAGAGTTTTACGAAATCTCAGACTAAAATCAGTACAAAAATATAATTACAAATCATTTAGGAGATTCATTCGTTTTAAAGAGTTCATTCGCCGGCCTCCAACTGTCTTAGCAAGCATTTATTAGCTTAGCTGCATTGGATGGATCGTGCGATATTAATCTCAAGCCAAAATTAGTATCAAAATTTCTCATAGTTATAAAACAAAATAAAAAACCCACCTTTGGTCGAGAGACATATATTCTTTCTAATAACTTTTTCATATCTTAAGCTGATATCTACGTAACATTACGAACCACTTTGGGGTACAAAGACATATCTATTCTATTCGGCGATTATTTTTAAGTTTCATGTCATAACCAATAAAGACTTATTTTGGGGTACAAAGACTATGACTCATTTTAGGGTACCTAACATTACGAACCACTTTGGGGTACAAAGACTATGACTTATTTTGGTTTCAAAAGACGCATTCTTTTGAAATGGTTTTTTTTTTAATTTCAAATCAAAATTAGTATCCAATATGCGTTTAATTATATATAAATTACGAAAACACAAACAAAATACTATCGTAAGCTAACAAGGCATCACACTCAAAACATCTTTTCGTTTCTCAATAGACTCGGCTTCTTTGTAGTCGACTTGCGGACTGTAAATATTTTTACCGGTAAGATCAGTAAAAATATTTTAATAAATCTTAATCATTATAAATTCTTTTGACAGCCGATAATACAAGTACTTTTCTGCCGAAAACAATGCAAGTAGTATGTCTTTGGGACTGGTATATTTATAGGTTAGTTTAAAGTTCATATCAGATCCAATGAATCCAAAGAATTGAGATTTTTATGCATTCCATACCAAAAAGAAGTATATCCACTACAAATCCTTAATACGCAAAGCAAAATATAAAAGAATAAACCAAGTCATGCTGTGCACAACATACAACATAATGCACTGTGCCGTAAAACAACGACGCATAAAAGAATACCTAGAATGGTGATTACAAAAAAGAAAAATAAATACCCAAGACAAGGGCTTTAGTATCCGTTAAAACCCAAACTCCCCCAAATGATCTGGCCAACCGGAATCCAAACTAATGAAGATTGTATCTACCTGCAACTGATATTCTGTAGGGCCTGTGTTGTGGTATTAACATCCATGGTGCAATTCATGTTCACAGACTTCTTCTTCTTGAAAATCAACATCAGCTCCACTTTCCCATTCAACGTCGATCGGCTGGTCAGAGGCAGAATCCCAGAATTTATATAACTTCCAGTCAAGGTGAGGTCCACTGGAATGGAGATCTTTTTGGTTCTTCTGAATTGGGCTTTCGATTTGCGGATAGCAGCACTCCCAACCTCTGTTTCTCCATGGTAGAAATAAATGGTGTTGTCGTACTTATAGGTCCGAAATTGGTGTTTTTGATACCAAGTTGGAAGTTGGCTCTCATATTGAGGGAAGTGTTGGTCGCCACGCCATCAAAGGTTTCAAAGGTGGCGGATCTGACTCTGAATTTGGGATTACGGACCTTCATGATGGTAAGGGTGAAGAGGGCTATGATTGGGGATTGGAAAATGATGAAAACTATGGCTCTATTTGGCCTATGCTATTTATTTATTTTTATTAAAAAAATTATATTTGTCATGTTTAAATTGATTTTTTGATGTTTGTTTGTTCGTCTCGACAAAATAAATTTAATTTTTTTTGTTTTTCTGAAATTTTTTAATTTTTATATATAACTTTGTACTTTTTGAATTTATTTCGTTGATACAAACCGATCAAAAAAAAAAAAAGCCAATAACTAACAACTAAATATCGATGAAAAATAAAAAGCTATAATTATTTTAAATAAAAATAAAAAAATAATAAGTCAATAAATTAATAAATACCCCACCTCTACCGTACTGAAACCATTTATTGTGCTTTTGGCGACGAAGCTCTTTGGCATCGACTGTCATGGCTTCTTCATCGCTTCTGATATAGCTCCTGGCAGGAGTTGGGTGATTAGCCAGTTGCTGTTCTTTGTCTGCCATTTGGAAGGAGTCAGGACTGTTTTGATTGTAGAGAGAGTGTGTTATAGAGGGAGAGATGTGTTGCTCTTCTTTTACAAGGTGGGATCGATTGAATGACCTGGTGGTGGTGGAGGTTGAGGTTATGGTGATGATATATATATATATAGTGTTTGTACGGGTGTGTGAATTGGAACGCCACGTTTGAAATTGTGAGAACCAATGGAGGACTTTTACTCTGTTGCCGTATGGTATTTCTTAAACGCGTGGAGACCGGTTCGATTTTTAGAACAAAATATTTGTTAAAAAAGTTGTTCTTTGGAGAATTATGAATACTAGATGTCGAGCACACGTAATATGTGTGTAAATCAAACATTATCAAATATATAAAAAAGATACGTATTGGGTTAATGTCGCTTCGATCGTTGTAGATCTAAACAGAATTTTAAATATAAAAATTGATGGAAGTGGACTAAACATTGAATGAGGAATGGGTAGTTTTTTTTTTTTGAATAATTGTGACAATGTCAATTTTACCCCGGCAGTTAATTTTTGATTTTTTAAAAACAACTTTTGCGGAGAATAATTTTGTAAGTTTAAAAACATGATAAAACTTAAAAAAATGAAAATATTAAATTGTGCTCTCTCTTTGTAGATACATGAATAGATTAATAGAAGCTTCTATTTAAAAAGGGATGGCTTCCATGTGGCTGTACTAGCGGCGCACTCACGTGCAGGATCTAGGATAAATCTTGTGAAATATATCAATAAAAATTAAATTAAGTAAGATGGAGAGAGTATAAGAGAAAAAAAAAATTATATGGATTACATCGATTGGTATGACGAGCCGTGTATGGCGTAAGGATAAAAAAATTCATTTGAGTTCTGCATTCTCTTCTTCTCATTTTTTCCAAAAAAATGAGGAAATCGGGTGAATGGGTAGTAATTGCTACATGTGGACTTGTGTAATTGATAAAAATTTTATATGTAAATTGTTTGTGTTGTGGGACGTTTATTTATAGATTTGTTGGAAAGAGAAATCATGATCATGAGTCAGTCTCAAAAGAATGTTCATATCACAATGAGTATTCCCTGCAAAATAAATGTTGTCTTTATAATAATGTAGAAATAACAGCTATGCTGACATAAATTTAATTAAGCTAGTGTCATCTTGAGAGAAGATTATAAGTTTAGAAAACCTATGACTTCAAACAGTAAGAATGACATAATTAAGTTTGAGTCAAGAAATTATGATAGAAGATTACATATTTGTAAAATATTGTTTAGTGTAAAAACAGCCTGTATTAAATTTCTCTAAAGATGTCAAACAATGTAAAATAAAATAGTTTTTTTGGTTAAGAAGACTAAACTTATTAAAGAAAGACCAAAAAAAGGAAGTTGGGGGCAAGGGGGTGGTAATTTAAAAAGACTTTTATTTTCAAAAGAAAAACTATTTTGTGTAGTTTTTTCATAGCTTCTAGAGGAAAACAAATTTAGAATTTCTATCTCTCTCTCTCTCTCTCTCTCTGTATATGACTTTGTGAATAAGAAAAAGAGAAATGTTAACTTGGGTTTGATTTTTTATTTTTTTATAGAGAATGGCTCTAGAAAGCCTCTTCGGGTGATCATGTGGACTTATTTTCTCTTATCAAAGACACTGACTTTACTCGAATCCAGATCTAGTTGTCCTGCTATGCTAGCTAGCCTGAAAGGTTTTCAAAGAGAGTGATACTTCTATAATTTGTCATTTAGTGCGAATGTTTTATTTCGTCAAAACCATTCATGCACACAAATTAACTTGAAATACAGTGCATCTATACTTCTTATAAAAAAAAAGATGTTTGTCTACTTTTTATTATTAAATATGCATTTAATTATCAAACGACATTACAAACGCCACTACAAGAAGAAAAAAAAATTTGTGACTAAAAAATTAGTAAGGAAAGGTTGTATTTAGTCTCCAAAAGTCAATCATAACCAAATATATTTGGGTCACTTAACCCTAGTAACAGAAAGATTTTTGTGACCAAATAATTCACAAAAGTATATCATTTAGTGACTCTAACGTGGTCAATGAATGTCCTTTTCGGTGGCCAAATTGATTCATTACTTATACTTGGTGCTCACTAAATATTTTTTTAGTGATCAAAAAATAATCAGTGTTCATTACTTATACTTGGTGCTCACTAAATATGATTAATCATTACGGCATGATGAGTTTCTTTTCATTACCTCGCGTGAAAAATCACGTTGGTGTTTATTACTTACCCACAAAAAACAAAAGACTATGTAAGCTATGTAAGTTAACATGAACTTGATCTAAAAGCATCTCTCAGTTTGTCAATAAACTCGGCTTATCTACAATCCAGATGCGGATTGGGGGAAGCAATCTAATCTTTGTCGTCTAATGTGTTAAATATTCTCATCGGTAATAATAATAAAAATCGTTTAATAAATCTGAACCACTAAAAAAAATTTGACAACCTAGATTGCAAGTACTATTTCCAGCCAACTAAAAGCTGAAATTGTCCCTTTATAAATTACAAGAGATCGGGCACACAATGTGTGCGGGCATGTATGAAATAACTAATTATAACATATTTTGATATTAAGAGACGCATTGTAGAAAACATTCCGCCAAAAACAATGCAAATAGTACGTGTTTGGGACTCGTCTAGTAATTAGTTTAAAGTTCATATATATGATGAAATGAATCCAAAGAATTGAAATTTTATTGCATTGTATATAAAAAAGAATACAGGAAACAATGATTAATTACAACAAAAAATTACCCAAGACATGGGCTTTAATCGTATCAAATCACAAACTTTCCCCCAATTATATCTGGCCAACCGATATCCAAACTGATGAAGATTGTATCTACCTGCAACTGATATTCTGTAGGGCCAGTGTTGTGGTATTAACATCCATGGTGCAGTTCATGTTCACAGACTTCTTCTTCTTGAATATCAACATCAGCTCTACTTTCCCATTCAGCGTCGATCGGCTGCTCAGAGGCAGAATCCCAGAATTAATATAACTTCCAGACAAGGTGAGGTCCACCGGAACGGTGAACTTTTTGGTTCTTCGGAATTGGGCTTTAGATTTGGGGATAATAGCACTCCCAACCTCTGTTTCGCCGTAGTAGAAATAAATGGTGCTGTTGTCGTATTTGTAGGGTCCGAAATTGGTGTTTTTTATACCAACTTGGAAGTTGGTTCTCATATTGAAGGAAGTGTTGGTCGCCATGCCGTCAAAGGTTTCGAAGGTGGCGGATCTGACCCGGAATTTGGGATTACGGACCTTCATGATTGTGAGGGTGAAGAGGGCTATGATTGCGGATTGGAAAATGACGAAGACTATACCGTAAAGAAACCATTTCTTGTACTTTTGGCGACGAATCTCTTTGGCGTCGACAGCCGTGGCTTCTTCGTCACTTCTGGTATTGCCATTGGCAGCGGTTGGGTGATCGGCCTGCTGCTCCTTGTCTGCCATTTTGAATGACTGTTTTGGTTCTAGAGAGAGAAAAGATGTATTGGTCTTCTTTTACAAGGTGGGACTGAAGGAACTGATGGTGGTGATGGTTGATGCTAAGGTGATGATCTATATATAGTCTGAAGATTTCCAAATCTTCATTTGTTTTGGGAAGTTGGAGATTCAAGGGTGTAAATGGAGACGCCATGTTTGAAATTATGAGAAGCAGAGTGAATTTGGAGGGAGAACTTCCTGCTCTGTTGTGGGATGCTTATTCCCAAACGCGTGGTGACTTAGTTCGATTTCTAGAAACAGGATATATTTGTTTTAGAAAAATAAGTTTTTCTAGAACAGGATATTGGTCTTCTTCTTCTTTCTTTTTTTTACTAAATTAAACTCTTCTTGCTTGAAAAATTTTGTGCCACAATGAAATTTATGGACTGATTTCAGACGAGATGTTTCAACACGTCATATCATATAGGTTTAGAAAATGGAGACGCCATGTTTGAAATTATGAGAAACAGAGTGAATTTGGAGGGAGGACTTCTTGCTCTGTTTCGGGATGGTAATTCCCAAGCGCGTGGTGGCTGATTCGATTTCTATAACATAATTAGTTGAAAAAAGGTGCTTCTAGAACAGGATATTTGTTAATTGTATATTTTTATTTTCCAAAATTAAGCTCTCAATATCCCTGGAAAATATTAGGGGTGAAATTAAAAATCGGCCAATAGGATCGGATCGAATCATCAGTTTAAAAAATCCAAAATTTGATCCGGTCCAATTTCAATTTGATGCCTTCAAAAATCGAAAATCCAATCTGATTTTCATGTTTTGGGTTTTAAAAATCAATCCGAATTGAATCAGACCGATTAAATCCCTGGAAAATACATACATGAGAATTCATATAGAATGACCTAAAACACGTAAAGAATTTTTTTATATTGTACCCGCAAATTTAAGATGAGATGCTCAAAAAATGATAAAATTAGGTATGACGTAAAACAACTATGACAATATAAGTTCGAGTCATGTTAGTGTCATCGTGAAAGGGGATTATAAAAACAAAGATGCCAAATGATGCTAATTAAAACAAAAATTACAGATTTAGAAAACTTTGTTCTATGTGATCGTTTTAAAAACATCCAGCGTTGGTTTTTTTTAAAGATGCCGAAAGGTGTGAACTGAAATTAGGTTCTTTTTTATAAAGATGACTAAACTTATATAAGAGATACCAAAGAAACAATAGTCTTGGAATTCAACTTTCAAACACAGATTCGGATATAGATTTCATTCGAAATTTTTTGATGCACGTGAAATTCTTCATAAAATGTGAACTCCATATGTATCGAACAATACAAAATGAGTCTGTATTCGAATATGGATATATGGGCCCGTTTGGATAGGGGGAAAGGAATGGGGATAATTTTTGAAGGGAGTAAAATGATCGACGTGACATGTTTAGTATGATTTGTGAGTATAAAAATACAATAGAATAATTTTTCACCCTTTTAAAAATAATCTCCCTAAGAGGGATAGAGGGGATATATCCCCGGGTATTATCTAAAAATAATATCCCCTCTTTCTTATTACAACTACAAAATAATTTTATCCTCCTATTTTATCCTCTTCTTCCTCTCTCAGCACATGACTTTTTCTAGAAAAAGACAAATGTTAACTGGGATTTGATTTTTTTTCCCCATGGTGTAGAAAAAATACTTAATTAGGCAGCATTTATTAGCTTAGCTGTCTTGAATGGATCATTCTCGAGCCAAAATTAGTATAAAAATTTCGCATAGTTATAAAACAAAATCGAAAACCCATCTTTGGTCAATAGACATATATTCTTTCTGATGACTTTTTCATATCTTAAGCTGATACATACCTAACATTACAAACTACTTTGGGGTACAAAGAAATATCTATTCCGCGATTATTTTTAAGTTTCAATTCATAACCAATAAAATAGGTAACTATGACCTATTTTGGTATCAAATGACACATTCTTTTGAATTTTTTTTTTAAATTGAAAAAAGCTAAGAAACATTATCATCTCTCCCTCCCACCATTACATCAACAGTTCAATACAACCATTTAAAGTGCTCGTGTTTTTCATATTAATGTAACAACCATTTTGGTCAAGTGCACTGTTGAGGTAATTAGAGTTGTGAATTACCACTAAGAGAAATATGATATGTAAAGGATGCCCGTACGTAAAAACTTGATGGCATGATAGGTTTGTTTTATTACCCCTTGTGCAAAGCATGTTCTTGTTTTATAGTTACTAAAGCACAAAATTAACAAAATACTATAGTAAGTTAACAAGGCATCATGCTCAAAACATCTTTTGGTTTGTCAATGGACTCAGCTTCTTTGTAGTCGACTTGCGAATTGCAAGAAGTTTTTCGTTATTCACCGTCCATCTCGACAATAAGTGATTCAATTTATTAAATATTCTTACTAGTAAGAATAGTAAAAATATTTTAATAAATCTTAATCATTGAAAATTCTTTTGACAGCCGATAACACAAGCACTTGCGTTCTGCCAAAAACGATGAAAGTAGTATGTCTTTGGGACTGGTATATTTATAGGTTAGTTTAAAGTTCAAATCAGATGCAATGAATCCAAATAATTGAGATTTTGTTGTATTCCATACCAAAAAGAACTATATCCACTACAAATCCTTAATATGTAAACCGAAATATAAAAGAATAAATCAAGTCGTGTTGTGCACAACGTATAACAAAGTGTATTACACAGTAAAACGACAGCGCATAAAAGAATACCCAAAATGGTGATTACAAAAAGGAAAAAAAAATACCCATTAATACAGGAAGTGAAGCCCCAGGCCAAAGAATTGTGATTACAAAATGGTGATTACAAAGAACTTTAGTATCTATCAAAACACAAATTCCCCCAAATGATTTGGCCAACCGAAATCCAAACTGATGAAGATTGTATCTACCTGCAGCTGATATTCTGTAAGCCCTGTGTGGAGGTATTCACTTCCATAGTGCAATTCATGTTCACGGACTTCTTCTTCTTGAAGATCAACATCAGCTCTACTTTCCCACTCAACGTCGATCGGCTGGTCAGAGGCAAAATCCCAGAATTTATATAACTTCCAGGCAAGGTGAGGTCCACTGGAACGGTGGTCTTTTTGGTTCTTCTGAATTGGGCTTTCGATTTGGGAATAATAGCACTCCCAACCTCTGTTTCGCCGTAGTAGAAGTAAATAGTGCTGTTGTCGTACTTATAGGGTCCGAAATTGCTGTTTTTGATACCAAGTTGGAAGTTGGTTCTCATATTGATTGAAGTGTTGGTCGCCACGCCATCAAAGGTTTCAAAGGTGGCGGATCTGACCCGGAATTTGGGATTACGGACCTTCATGATGGTGAGGGTGAAGAGAGCTATGATTGCCGACTGGAAAACAACGAAGGCCACACCGTAGAGTAGCCATTTCTTGTGCTTTTGGCGGCGGAGCGCTTTGGCGTCGGCTCTATCGGCTTGTTCGCTGCTTCGGGTGTAGCCATTGGTTTGTGGGGGGTGGTAGGCCTGTTGCTCCTTGTCTGCCATTTGGAAGGACTGTTTTGATTCTAGAGAGAGAGAGAGAGAGAGAGAGAGAGAGAGATGTATTACTCTTCTTTTACTAGGTGGGATTGAAGGAACTGGAGGTGGAGGATGAGGATACGAGGGTAGGGTGATGATTTATATATAGTGTGATGATTTATGGTTTGACGTTGTGAAAATGGAGACGCCATGTTTGAAAGTATGAGAAACAAAAAGTATGAAAAACAAAGAGTGAATTTGGAGGGAGGACTTCTTGCTCTGTTTCGGGATGCTTATTCCCAAACGCGTGGCGGCTCGTTCGATTTCTATAACATAATTAGTTGAAAAAAGGTTTTTCTAGAACAGGTATTCGTTAATTGTATATTTTTATTTTGCAAAATTAAGCTCTCCATACACTTGGAAAATATTAGGGGTGGAATTAAAAATTGGTGAATTGGATTGGACCGATTCGTGAGTTTAAAGAGTCAAAAATTCGATCTAGTTCGGTTTCAATTTGAAACCTTTTGAAAAATTAGAAATTCAATCTGATTTTCAATTCTATGTAAAACGAACCGAATCAGACCGGTCACACCCCTAAAAAATAAATACATGCAAATCATATAGAATAACCTAAAACACGTAAAGAAATTTTTCATAGTGTACTCACAAATTTAAGACAAGATGTTTGAATATCAATAATAATAGTATGACTTAAAACGACTATGTTTACATAAGTTTAAGTCAGTGACATCATGAAAGGGGATTGTAAGAACAAAGATGCAAACAATGCTAAAACAAAAATTACAGATTTACAAAACATTTTTCTATGTGATTGTTTTAAAAATACCCCGCATTGATTATTTTTAAAGACGCCAAACGATATGAACTAAAATTAGATTTTTTTTTATTATAAAGATGAGTAAACTTATTTAAGAGATATAGTCATATAATACAACTTTCAAATACAGATTCGGATGCAAATTCATCCGAAATTTTTCAATGCACGTGAATTTTTTCATAGCAATGTGGGTTTCATGTGCGTTGAATGATTCAAAATGATTATGTATTCGAATATGTGTATAAATGCGTTGGGGGAGGTAAATTGTTAGACTTTTTCATAACTTCCAGAAGAAAACAATTTTAATTAGCCGTTGACACTTTTTACTCGTAGGGCTGACTATGAAGTTTAAATAATTAATTTTTAGAAGCCTCCATCCACCTTCCTCCTCTTNNNNTACTTCACACTCTGAATCAAACGTTAAAGTCGTTTTTCGATTTGAGTTCATAAAATTGAGTGGATAAATGAATCTGAATTCATTATATATATTGAAGCGTAATGTAAAAAGATCCTTCTCCTAGAACCAGTAAAAGTTTTGTTGGGTAAACACTGGCAAATTGGTTCTATGCACTTGTCCATAGTTGGTTCATGGCCCTCTCTCCTCCAATTGCTTCATGATTCTCTCGACCTTCTCTCGAAGCTCTTTGATCTCTGCCCTTGTACAGCAGAATCGTCTGTGGGGCTATCCTTTCTGGCCTCTGCCGGATCTACGGGTGTAAAAAAAACC